>CABHPR010138324.1:0-27954 GCA_902168415.1 Peromyscus melanophrys
ACACAAAAGAGCTTCTTTGCTTTGAGCTAAGATGCAACTTTACGCAATGAGCCATGAGGAAGGGCTTTGTTCTGAGTCAGGGACACACTAATGGAAGGATAAGGCAGGAGTGGGCAGCATGGGGCTTAGGTGGTAGGGAGCAAGCTGCCTAATGTGAGGAGACCACACCCCGCAGTCACAGAGTGAGGCCAGGTCACCATCAGGTGAGGGGAATCACCTCTGGGTATGACCCATGACAGCAAGATAGAGGCCTCAATGAACATCTGTCATCACACAGGGTCTTCCTGATTTTTCCTTCAATAGCCCTTCCTGATATCCCAGATACACCAATGCATTGTTACTATACAGTATCTCTAAAGCAGTGCCTATATAGACAATGGACATACAGGAAAACACCGGACATAGTAAAACATGAGATTGCAACCTGCCATGATTTTATTGATTTCAGCTTCTAAATGTAGAATTCTTAGATTAACCCGACATAATCTGTTTGTTGGGGGCATTTCATCGTGTTCTGTGCTTCATTGTGAGGTGGGCAGAAAGAGTGGTGTACTTTCCAAACCAATATCTTCACTCTCTCACAAATTCTCTTCCTCACTGGTCATCTGGTCCCACATCATGGGAAGAAGGTAGAAACATATATGGTAACAGAATAGCATACTGATTTTCTCTTAGGTTTCTATGCCTCCTAGGTTGTTGTGGCAATTCTGAGTCCTTTAGTATAAAGAGAAATCAAAAAGAAAAAAATATTCCTTATCTTGGCTTAAGAAGTACAGGGCGATCTGGTAGCCTACAGGTATGTACAGGATATAAACATATTTATATGTACACAGTGGATGGTAACCTATTCATTATAAATAGAGTTAATTTAGATGCTACAAAAATAATCATTTTGGGTAGGTACATGCAAGCCAGGACACTTAAACCTATTTATAAAATACATCTCTATAGATTTTTTGTTTTTTGTTTTTTGTTTTTTTTTTTTTTACAATATAAATGTTGCTATTTAGCTGTCAGCAAAATAATTGGAATGCAAACCCAGAGTCCCCAGTTACATATAAAATCTGCCTCCATCCACTGCAGCACACTGCTTTAAGTATTCATCCCCAGCGTGTGCTGTCCAGGTGATTGCGTCTCCTATGAATTACACATCTCATTTGCCCAGGGATTAGACACCCACCCCGGGAGCCCAAAGTTCCATGTTTTTAAAATATTGTTAACAGTAGATATTTCTTAAAATAACATCATCTTGGCTTTGACTTTCTTGTAAAAATGGGCACAGTCAAGGCTCTGCCTGCCTCATGTCCGGGGTCTGGTAGCCCATGCTCAGTGGTTCGCAGAGCCGTCCTCATAGGATGGTGACTGGGAGGCCACAAACGGCTCGTTTTGCTTCTGATCCTCCTTCAGGCCGGCTGCCTGCTCAGTGATGGAAGAGAAGGAGAGCTGGTCGTGCTCCATGATGTGAATTTGATCTTCATCCTTGTCTTTCTTCACGTAGAACATTTTCCTGAATTTCTTCAGCTCATGGAGCTCACAGAAGGTTTCCAGGACGACCAACATGGCGATGAGTCCGAGGAGAAGGTAGCCTGCAAGGCAGAAAGCACGCCATCAGCTCAGTTTGACCTAGATACCACAAAAAACAAGACGGTTTATTTCGGGGAATGTTTGAAGTCCTCGGCTTGGGGAGGAATGCAAGGAAGAGTGAAATGACTTAGCCATCAATGAACTTGGGTTAGTCACAAGCACAGGCTTTAGTTGTGTGTGTGTGTGTGTGTGTGTGTGTGTGTGTGTGTGTGTGTGTGCTTCACACAAGTAGGAGGGTGGACCATGCACACGAGTGCAGAGGCCAAAGGTCACTGGATGCCATGTCTGCTACTCTCTGCTTTATCCCATGAGACAGTCTCTCCCTGAACCTGGAGTTAGCCTGGCAGCCAGCAAGCCCCAGCGGTCCTTCCGTCTCCACCTCAGCTGGCACTAGGGCTGCTGATTTGCAGCCACGCCCTGCTTTTTATGTGGGGGCTGGGTATTCGAACTCAGGTCTTCGAGCTTGCTGCGCTCACTCTTACCTGCTGAGCCATCTCCCCAGGCCTGGCTTCAATTTTTTTTAAAAAAAAATATTAAACACTCTTTATTTGATATCATACAGAAACCACTTTAAATGCCTCTCAGCAATAAAAGGCAGCATCCTTGACATAGGGAATTCTAATTAAATCGGCATTGCCAAGAGTAGAGAGATGCCTCCTGACGTTTAACCGCTGACTGGAACAGGCCAGTGAACACAAACTGAAGCACAAGCATCTTCTGCTCGGTCCTGAGACAGTGAGAGAAGGTCCCCAGTGTTTAAACACCTTCATATGCCCAGTTACATAAACCTAGGACCATTCAAGCGGTTTTGCGGTGACACCCCCATCTTCGTAGAAAGTGGAATATGACTGGTTAAGGGAGAGCAGTATTTACACAACTGGAATTGTTATTAAAAAAAAAAAAGACCATATCCACTTTACCACAAGTCAGTTTTACCTAAATCTGGACTGTCTGACACAAAACATTGTTAGCCATTCATGATCTGAGCTCTGGTGTACGAATTTAATTATGGTACGTACTAAAAGCCACGAGACATTTGTTTTGTAAAAGATAAGGCAGGTGGCATTACATGGTAGTCCCTTTTTTCAGATAAGCCATTAGGTCTGCCCTTTCTCCCTGCCTCTTAATTCCAGCGAAGATCCTTTTTGTTCCAGGGATGTATTTTTGGGGATTCTCTAAATACTCCATCAGGGTATCTTCTCCCAGGGTGAGGCCTTTGTTCTTGTTGGCATCTGTGGGAAAGATTCCAGCGGCCTGACCTGTTTTCCACCCAAACAGCCATGGAGACTTGGTCCAGTCTTATGCTTGCCTCCCTTTCCACAGTGTGGCACTGGGCACACTTCTCAACAAAAATCTTCTTGCCTTTCTCAACATCAGCCATTTTTAATTTGCTCCCTGCTGCTCAACACCACTAACGCTACTCCCTAAGCTGGGCATCCCGCTCTCTCCTGGCTTCAATCTTTAGAAGAAGAAAGCAATCAGTTGTTGCTAATGTGGCTTCGCTTAAGTCAAATGCTCACCATAGTCACCTAGTGTGACCCTCTCCTCCTCGGTCTTAGAATGAGAGAGTCACAAAAAGTTTCTCACATTACGTGAGCGTCTTTCTGAGCACTCAGTATTGTTGTCATAATTTCGGCTTCTCAAGCCTTCTACAACATCATTGTCAGTATCTGGGCATGGGGACAATTCCCTAGATAACTACAATTTTCTCATTCACGAAGGATAACTGCTATTTCTTGGAACTTGTGATGGGCAAATAGTGATTTTAAATCAGTTTCAACATTTTTTTAAAAAAAATCAGTTTTCAGAAAAACAAAAACACAAAACCTCACAGAAAGAGACCGGAAGGGAATGTCAGAAGTCCTCACTTCACGTCCCAGTAGTAAACGTGAAAGGAAGATTTCCAGAAAACACAGTTGAGGACATTTTAAATTTGCCTTGTAGGAGTGTGGATCCCGGATGTCCCAGGCAGACAAAGTTTTGATATCTCCAACTTTGCCTGTCGGTTATGACAGCAAGCCGGTGCCTCAGGGACTTCCTTGTGGTAGGCAGTAACACTGCCAGTCAGGAGACAAAGCCACTCCCTCCTTGGTTACTATTTAGCCAGACTCTGGGATACTGCCAGAAGTGCCCATGGGTCTTCAGGCAAGCTGTGGGATTTTATTTTATCTACACCTTCAGACCATTAATTCCTTGGATGCTCCAGTTCGGAACGCTCACAGCATAAAATCTGTCCTGGCTGACTGCCTGGGAAACACAGTCCACATTGTAACAAGGGGCACAGGTTATGGAGGATCCAGTGTTTGGGGGAAAGCTGAGAGAGCTCACGTATCAGGATATAGTGGAGGGCAGCTTACACAGAGAAAAGTTGAACCAGAAAACACAAACGCAGGGGTATTCTATTTCTCTAGTTCACAAAGAAATTAGAAAGCAAGGTGAAAATGAAAGAATTGCCTGCTAGCTTAAATGAGAATTAAGGTGATGTCTATCTATACTGCTATCAAATTCACACAGAAAATGTCTAGAACTCCTTTGGCCAATGCCACCCAAAGAGGATGGGAACTCAGATACCAGTGACTGTGTGGACTTGTGTTCCATTTGGGGACCTCAGAGTTCTGTTCTGTAACTCACAAAAGAAGTGTGTTCAGGGTTGGGGATTTAGCTCAGTGGTAGAGCGCTTGCCTAGCAAGCGCAAGGCCTTGGGTTCAATCCTCAGCTCAAAAAAAAAAAAAAAAAAAAAAAAGAAGAAGAAGTGTGTTCATTTGGGGCCAGTAATCCTACTTCTTAGAAAGATCTCAAATATAAGAAATACAAATCCAAAAAGATCTCCACAACGAGGCCATGTGTCATGCTACTGAATTAGAGGCAAATTAGACGGTCAATAAGTGAGGCAGGTGGGCTGTGGGGTGGTCCCCGAGTCACAAGCAGGCTCTAAAATAATAAAGAGCATGAAACTCTCCTTGCAGGACTCTTTGGCAAATACTGACGGTGCTCGGACTGGAGCCAGGAGCCATGGAAAGCACTGGGGGTTTATGAGTGCGGGCTGTGTTCCCGGTGAGCCTACGGTTTCATGGAAATATTCAAATGCAGCCCAACCAACCACTTTGTGGGATTAAGAGAACAAGACGGGGCAAGGGCACTGACTGCTCACCAAACCATGACTTCCTAGAAGCTGTGACTGGGCCGGGTCACAGGTAAGAGTCTAGAGAAGGCAGCAGCGGGAACTATGCTATGACAGCTGGCTACACATCTGGAACACACAGAGGGCTCACAAAGAAAATACAGTTTCTTCCAGGGAGTGGCTGTGATTTTCCAGACTGTGCGCTATGTGCATGTAGGTGGGCTTGCTGGTGAATGCTCATGTTGATGCATGTTCTACGTCTTCAATGGCTCTCCGGCTTATTTCTGAGACAGAGTCTCTTGCTGAACCTGGAGCTTGCAGTTTCAGCTAGATGGACCTGTCCAAGACCCTGGGATCCTCCTGTGTCTGTCCTCTCCAGCATGCCACCACACCTGGCTTTTCATGTGGACACTAAGGATCAGAACTCAGGCGTCCATGCTTGTGCGGCAGGCACTTTATCAGCTGAGGTAGATAAAATGTGTTGCCTACTTCATTTTCTGTACATGAATTATGAGAGTAATCAGTGACAGGTCACTTCAAAGTGGAATAACAGGGACAAATGAGGTCAGTGACTACTTGGAGAAATTTCCTGGAAAACTAAAGAACATGACATCAGTGATAAGCTGAGGTCCCCTTTCCTTATGTGTAAAATATTTAACCATGTTAAGTAAGTTACTGTAGTAAAAGGTGGCTACTATGCCCGTTACACCATTTCAGAAGTTGATTGGAGGGAGGGAGAGGGCAGTCAAGAGCATCATCACAAATGGGAGGCCCTGAGTTGGATCCTCCAAGCCCTTGGGAAATGCTGGTGCCATGGCTTGTACTTGTAATCCCAGAGATGGCGAGAAGAGAGGTGGAGACAGGTGGGTCTCCAGAGCTCCCTGGTCAGCCAGTCTTGGCTTCTTGATGAAATACCAAGCCAAAGAATGACCCTGTCTCAAACGAAAAGAAGAAGGCACCCGAGGAAGGGCTGGGGAGGCTGTCCTCTAACTTCCACAAGCACCAACAGGGACACCTGCACACCCCCCATGAAAATACACACAATACAAGAAACTCAGCAGTGGCTTCAAGGTGCCCTGGAACCATAACTAAGCAGTAGGAGCTGTGATGGGAACGGTGAAGCGAAATAGCTATAAGAAGTCGGGGGAAAAGAAAACATATCCAAGGGAAAGCAAGCAGGCACTGATGGAGGACCGTCAGTCCCTAGAGAAAGTAGGACATGGAAAGGACAAAACAGATGCACGGTGCAACCTGCCACAGGTACTCACATGTGATCCCGATCTTGTACAGCTCTCTGAACTTCTGGTTGTAGCCTTCCCCTGGGACGTAGTCCCCCAGGCCGATGGTGCTCAGGGAAATGAAACAGAAGTAAAAGGATTCCAGGAAGTTCCAGTCATCCTCCAGCACCGAGAACACAGCGGCTGGGATGAAGAAGAAGCAGGACACGGTGATGAATCCCAACAGGACGGCGTGGACGATGGCCACCACCTGCTTGGAGAAGCCCCAGCGGATGTGGAAGTAGAGCACGGGTCTGCGGGTGACGTGCACGGTGACACGCTGGACCACAGCTGTCAGGAAGAGGAGGGTGAACGGGATGCCAATGACGGAGTAGATGATGCAGAAAGCCTTGCCACCGTCTGACAAGGGCACCGTGTGGCCATAGCCTGCGAGGAGAAAAGGCTCCGTGAGGGCACAGGAAGCACAAAACAGGTTAGGAAACAACATGCCTGTGGGCCGTGAGGAAGACTCTGAACTGCTGTGAGCCTTCAGGGGCTCTGGCCTCTGGATGTCTGTTAACTTCAACAGGGTGACGACAGTCACTTGTGAGGCAAGAAGATTTGTGAATCATAAGAAAGTTAAAGGTAGGGACACAGCAAACAAGACAGGCTTCATTCAAACTGTTCCTGACCGCCCCAAGAACTGGACATGCATACTCCAACAAACAGAAAATCAATTACCTACAACAGCCAAAGAAAGATCCACCCTTTCAAGTAACTCCTCTCTGGCCTTTGGTAGGAAGGAGCCCTGAACCCTAAGCTAGGGCTCTTGAACCACAGACACATGCTCCCACCCTGTGGAGGGTAGTCTACACTTTCACGCTTACCTCTTGCTTTTTTTTTTTTTTTAAGACTTTTAAATATATTATGGGCAAAACGTGTGAATGTCTGTGTACATGAACGCAGGTAAACCTGCAGAGGCCAGAGGAGAGCCACCTGAGGTGAGTGCTGGGAATCAAACTCCAGCTCTCAAAGCACTGAGCCATCTCCAGCCCCTACTCTTACTTTAATGAATCTACAGTTTCATGACTGCTGTTCTGTCTCATGTCCATTTCATTGTTCAAGATACAAAGAACCTGGACATCAGGTCCTGGGACACCCCTAAGATCCCTTCTTGTAACATTTGGAGTGTCCAGCCATTTTTCATGACATCCGACCCACTCCTCTCATGCAGAGGTCTCTGGCTTTGGACACACTACAGGGCTGAACAGGAAGGCGAGTGTGCTAAGGGACAACACCCACATCACCTCAGACCACTCAGGAAAACTTATGCCAGGACACCCCACTCATCAGGGCTGACCCCCACCCCACTCCCCACAGATCCCTATTAGTGTCTATCTACAAGCTGCACTACGCTGCTATCGGAACCCAATGACTCACTCACAGAATGTTTGGGAAGGACTAACGAACAAAGGTGTGTGAGGAAAAGCAGGCTGATAAGAGTAAGGGGGAGGGTGGAACAGACACAGTAAAGACCCAGAAAGCAAAACCTCAGTGAGTCACGGCTGAGTAATTCTTTCCAAACCTCTTAGCCCATTCTCTGGTTTAAGAGCACAGTCAGAGCTGCACACAGTTCCCCACTTGCCATTTCCAGACATTCAAAGACCTCATGATTCCCCCACCCCCACCAAACCAACACTTTAGAACTGGTGATTGTTGGTTATAACATGTGTCTGGTTTTCTTTCCTCGAAGTCATTATCAAAAAACCCATCAGGGAACAAATGGGAGAACTCAGCCAGGAAGGAGGCTCTCTGGACCATGTTTGAAATCCCACAAAAGCTTCCTCCTGAAACGGCAAATGTGTCTGAACAAGTCCGTTCAAGAGAGCTGGGTAAGTGCATTTTTTAAAAAAATGAAATTAGGTTCTGAAAAAATTACATGTTAGTGTAATTGAAAAGGGTTTCAAAGTGTGGTCTTAGGAGTTTATCTTGCTTAAAAATAACAATTCTAAAACCCTTCAGTTGCAGATTCAAATTGTTTCATTCTCAAGTATCTGATGTTGTTAAAACAAAAACAAAAACAACTCTCTTGGGGCTCAAGAGATGACTTAGATGTCCTCAGCTCTTGAGGACATGAGTTCAGATCCTCAGCTCAGTAAGAGGGCAGGGGAGACAGAAGGATCACTGAGGCTTGCAGGCAGACAGACTAGCTCCATATTCAGTGAGAGATCCTGTCTCAAGTGAATGAGACAGAGTGATAGAGCAGGACACTCCTCTCCTCCTCTGGCCTCTGTACCCGGTGAGTAAACACCCCCTCAACACACACACATACACACACCCCTTGATTGTCCTGATTGCCTTCCCCTAACGTGTACAGCTCATGAGCCACAGATCAGCTTCTGGAGCTGTGTGCAAACGAACACACCCCTCCACACAGTCATGTTATTGTGATGTTCCCAAAGCAGAGCTTCTCAAATGTGGCACATGTCCCCAAATGGTTAAGAACCACAACTCTGAGCACCAATTCCTGAATCCATCTGGTCCCCCACGCAGCCAAGAGCTCCTAGAATACTGAGGCTAATTTTGAGCTTGACATTTGGAGAGTTGGGGCTTCCAGACCGCATGAAGGATGCCAACAGTGTGCCCCATGAAGGCAGCATATGGAAAAGGGATGAGTTGGGTGTTTCTTTTGATGGAAAAGAATGAGACCAGTTGTAAGTCAAGCAACCCAGCACCACACAGGCTGCAGACCTGGCAGAAGCTAGAGTTTTCATTAGGCATTCAGGGGACACGTTCCAGTAATCGGAGATAACTAGACATAGATTCTGGAGATGGATTTTTATTGAACCATAGCAAAGCAGAAATCCAGGAGTGGAGTTATGAGCTTGTGACTTGGGAGTGTGAGGCAGTGAAAGCATCCACAGGCTAAGATAGCTAAGCAGAGATTTCCAGGGATGGAAATGACTGGCAGGGCATTTATAGAGGAAAGAAAGTGATCTTAGGCAGAGGATAAAAACTAGTATGTTTGTGAATGTGTTCCTTTTTAGGGGGTATTTTTATGAGTTAGCTGTTTTGAAAATATTACATGGGACTGGAGAGATGGCTCGGCGGGGTTAAGAGTACTTGCTGCTCTTGCAGAGGACCCCGGTTCTGTTCCTAGCACCACATGATGGTTCACAACTGCCTGTGACTCCAGTTCCAGGAGATCCAATGCCCTCTTCCAGCATCCACAGAGACTGCATGCATGTGGCACACATACATACACTCTCACACACCTAAACATAAATATATAAACAAACACTTGGGGAAAAAAAGAAAGTGTGACACATCTATGTCACACAGCATACGTCTTCTGTCCCATCTGTTCCAGAAAATGATGTGATTTAGATTTCTGTGGGGAGGGGGGTAGAAAAGCAAACAAATTTCTGGTGACCTAGGCACTGGAGAGATGGCTCAGGTGGCAGCGTAGCTTTATCAGCATGAAGACCTGTGCTCCATTCTTAGAGCCTATGGAAACAAGTCAGGCATTGCAGGGTACACTCGGAATCCCAGGGCTGGGGTTTGAACTGGCAAGCCATGGACCAGTGAGAAACCTTGTCTCAAAGACAAGGTGGAACAATAACCAAGTTTGCCCTTTACCCTACACACACACACACACACACACACACACACACACACACACACACATCCACAGAGAGAGACACACACACAGAGACACAGAGACACAGAGACACAGAGAGAGCACCTGATAGGATTTTTACTCTCAAACTTTGCTACCTCTTTTAATCATAAGTCAACTAAATCTCATTTACTATGATGTTATTTTCAAACTGTAAGCATGATCACCACACAGTGCCAGATTTGGCTACAGAAAGACATTTTTATGTCTGTAATAGAATCTGGCTAAGATACTAAAAATTACAAGCATGGGACCCTGATCCAGGGCCATTTTTTACCCCCTTTGATGTTTATATAAATAGTGGAAAGTGTGAGGGTTAATTTTAATATCAGCTTGACACAATCTAGTCACCTGGGAAGCCAGTCTCAGTTAGGTCAACTAAGTCAGGTTGGCCTGTGGGCATGTCTATGAGGGACTGTCTTGATTGCATTGATTGATGTGGAAAGACCCAGCCTGAAAGTGGGTGGCACCATTCCCTAGTCAGGGATCCTGAACTGTTTAAGAGGAAAAATCAAGCTAAGCATTGGCGTGTATGTTTGTTGCTCTCTGCTCTTGACTGTGGACATAATGTAACTAGGGGTTTCAGATTCCTGCTCCAGTGATGAACTGTCATGGAATCGGAATCATGAGCCTCCAAACCCTTTCTCCCTTAAGTTTCCTTTGTCAGGGTATTTTATCACAACAGGAAATGGAACTAAGATACAGATGCTGTCTCCAAACAACAGCAAAAGAGTTAGATTCCTAGGAAGAGAGCTCTAAACTTGATTCTTAAATTCCAGTCTTCTGCTCCTTAGCTGCTGTGTCTGGTCACAGCTCTGCATCTGTGAGCCTCAGGAGGGCATATGCCACAGGTGGTCATCCAAATGACAGCCTTCTACAATATTAGGCTTCCCATTTGGGTACCGCAACTACACCAGCCCCAACACTGCACTGGCCTATCTCTAATCTGAGGCTGCATTACAGAACTGGCTGCTTTCTTATTACTGTAGTGGAATCTCTCAAAGAAGCAACCTATGAGCAATGTGGGCTCTCAGTTTGAAAGGGCACAGTCTACCAAGGTGGGGCAGGTATGGTGGCCGGCAGGACCAGCTCCTGTCTGCACTGCTGGTGATGAAGTGTCCTATCTTTGAGAATCAGGGAGCCGGAAGCCTGGGGCAAGAACAGGGAGACTATGGCAGGAAGCAGGGAGCCTAGGGCAGGAAGCAGGGAGCTTAAGGTAGGAAACAGGGAGCCTATGGTAGGAAACAGGGAGCCTAAGGTAGGAAACAAAGAGCCTAGTACAGGAAGAAGGGGACCAGGGCAGGAAACAGGGAACTTAGGGCAGGAAGAAGGGGACCAGGGCAGGAAGCAGGGAACCTAGGGCTGGAAGAAGGGGACCAGAGCAGGAAGCAGGGAACCTAGGGCAGGAAGAAGGGGACCAGAGCAGGAAGCAGGGAGCCTGAGAATGGAAGCAAAGAATCTGGGGCAAGAGGCAGGGAACCTAGGGAGGCAGGGAGCCTGGGACAGGAAGCAGGGAGCTGGGACAGGAAGCAGGGAGCTGGGGCAGGAAGCAGGGCTGGACTAAAACCCTTAAGGCTTGCCCTCCAGTGACTCACTTCCTCCCAGGTGGGACAGACTCTCTCAGTAAGTACCCACCATCTTAGGACCACACATGCAGACACGTGAAACTATGGAACATTTCACACAAAACCCTCAGATCATGCTGACATGGGTCTGCTGGCCTTTAAATCCCCTTCAAGGCGTAGCAGAGAACCTTTGTGGGCCTTCACATGCCACACCAGAGCAAGACACAGATCTAGAATTTTCTCACTTGTACAGATGCCTCTGAGAGAGGTGTAGCTCAGCAGGTGTCCTGACTATCCTTGTTTCTTTTCAATAACTAGCAAGATATGGAACAATGTGTGCCTTCACTATTGTTAGCGTGGTGCTCGCTGGGGAAGGAAGCCCAGGAAGGAGCTCCGGGCACTGAAAGCCACCCTGACAGAGACACACATCAGTGGCCTCTTGTCTCATCCTCTGTGAAACTGACCGAGTTTGCAACCCCGGACCCTGCTTGTTTGCTTTTTCTTTAGAACGGTGTGTCCCTACAAGGGCACGGAAGGAACAGGTCCTTCTCTGAAGCCTCCAGGCTTCCAGCCTACAGTGGGCAGAACACTGGCCTGAGAACCAAGGGTTCAGACGTCCAAGAGCAGGAGGTGTCCCAGCACAAGGAGGCAGAGAGAATTAATCTTTTGTTCAGTATGGGCCCTTGACACTGGAGACACAGCCAGACACACTGGTGGGCAGATCTCCTTAGCTTAACCCTATGCTAACCTCCTCCAGAAACACACTCCCAAACAGACCCCAAACAATGTTCAATGCCCCCCCCCACAGTGCTGAGGTACAGGTGCACACCTACCTTTCCATGTGAGCGCCAGGGTTCTCAACCCAGGTCTTCGTGTTTGCGCTGAAAGCCCTCTTAGACACCAAACGCACCCCCCTCCCCAAATCCCCACCTTGGCAATGTTAGTAACAGGACTTGGCTGAGGGTGAAGAAACATCAAAGAAGCCAATAGGAACAACAGATAAAAGTTCTCTGGAAGCCTGAGAGAGCAGGAACTAGGCCTGCTGAGCTACTAACTAAAGTCTTAGGTCCTCCACCTGCCACTTCCCCCAGGTCCCCTCCGGGTTTAACATAATCACCCTGGAGCCATCACTACCCTGAGGTTTCAAAATTATTATCCTGTAAAGGTTTCCTAGACATGCACTTTCAGAAGAGGGTGCACACACAGTCCCTGCTCAGGCATTCCCCCAGGCATGCTCAGACAACTCAAGATTTAATCTTTCCTCCCCTGGGAACCGCTAAGTTACTTATGCTGGGAAGACAGACTCCAAAGGCAGCTCAAAATGCCAAGTGACAAGGAGGTGCTGCTTTCTTGAAGATTTATTTTTATTTGTGTGTGTGAGTGTACGTCTGTATGCAGCTATGTGCATGTGTGCGCAGTGTGCATGTGTGCCCGAAGAGTGTGTCAGATCCCATGGGGGTGGAGATAGAGATGGTTCTGAGCCATCCAATGTGGGTTCTGGGAACCAAACTGGGTCCTCTGGAAGAGCAGCCAGTGCCCTTAACAGTGGGGCTGCCTCCCCAGCCCAGACACTGTTTCCTTGATGCTGCATTTGGGATGTGCCCCCAGCCACAGAAAACCCACGAGTAATCAAGCGAGCTCCCACTTGGCCCCAAGCCCTGACTCTAGAACAGAAGGTAAAGTGGTCCTCAACCCTCATGCAGTGTGAAGGGATAGGGACCCTGAGATACCCTCTGGAGCAAACCAAATCTGCCCACCGCCATGCCATTCCTGAGACTCACAACTGTCCTTTGTCAATACCCTTAGTGGCCACAGGAGGAGAGCAAGGTGCCCACTGAGACTTTCTGGAACCTTCACACCTGTGGAAGCAGAAGTTTCTAGATGTTCCCTGTGAAGCTGTATGACGCCACTTCTTAGTTCATGCAGGTATCCTGAGGATAAAGTGGAGTGACCCATGTGCTGTATGTACTGAGCTCACATGCGTGTGGGAAACACCACACTACCGTTTGGCGGTTGTTGGAAGAAACAGCGCTGTGAACTGTCCCTACAACAAGCACACTCGTTCAGGTCAGCGATGCAGCTTCTTGGTAGACCACAAAGAAGCCACCTGCGTACTCCACTCTGTTCTCTGCGCACAGTTTAATTCCCGCCACATCTTTTAAGATATCGCCCTCTGTAGTGATGACTAGAGATTACTAAAACAGTCCCTGACAGTAATTGATAAAGAAAAGTTCTGAATATCTTAAAATTAATCACACAGGCTGGCAGGTGAAAAAATAAAGGCCTTTAATCAGCTGCAGGTGAAGTCAACAGAAAAGACTGTTTATGTGGAAACTTGGATTTAAGTCCTTTGCAGCTGACCACCAGGGACACCACACCCCATTTTCCTGTTTCAGGTACAAACTTTCAGGACTGTTGAGCCCAGTCAGCCCAGAATGAACAGCTAATGACTCTCCTCTATGAACCACTCTTGTGTGCACTTGCTGACATCTCCTCCATGCAGGGCCCCACCCTCTGACCAATAGCCAGAGTAGCTTGGGTTTCTTTCCCTTTCCAAAGGCTGTGAAGATGCTCTGGGGGCTGGGGAGAATGCTCAGCCTCTGAAGTGTTTGCCACGGAAGCATTAGGACCTGAATTCAACCCCCAGCACCCACACAGGTCCACCAGAAAACATAGGCACTGGGGAGGTTGACAGGTGGATCCTTGGGGCTTGCTGGCCACCCACCTGCTCCCTGCCACGGTGCTCCCTTGCCTCATCAGAGGCCAAAAGCAAGGCCAGTGGGCCACTAAACCAAAATAGGCCTCTCCTCCTTGTAAGCTGATTGTCTCAAGTGTTTTGATACAGTAATGGAAGACAAGAGGCACCAGAACAAACAACACCTTTTTCTTCCAATTAGAAAGGACTCTAGCTGAAGGTGAGCAAATGGGACCTGCATTTCCTCCCATGAACTCTTTTCTCACCCTGGATACCTGGGACGGTGTCATCTCCCTAAAATGCGCCGTTCTTTGTGGAAATACTTTTCTCCCACGTGGTGGACCTGCATGCTTAGTAAAGTCATGAACTTTTCCCGGATTAATCCGCCCATCGCGGTGGGGCTGTGTCTCAGCCACAAACTTATGTGTGTTTTCCTGTCCCTCCTTTTAGTGACTCGGGTGGGACTTTCTGAGACATTCCACTTGCCCCAGAGGAACCAGAAGACGTTGGCTCCATGCCAGGCACCTTGATGCAGGACCTCGGCACACCATGTCACCACTACCGGAGTGCCCCTTGCTTGTTCACACACACAGCTGGCTTGCTCACCCACTTTAAGATTTGGCCAAAGTCAACATGGAGAATGTAAAATACGCAAAATCCCTACGTCACCCCCCGCCCCCCCATGTGACCCTTGTATCACCTTCACCCCTTATTCCAGCTTCTTTCAAGCACTTATTTTATATGAAATTTTTTTTCACTTGCTTATGTTGATTTGGGCTTTTCTTCTGTTTTAAAATATATGTTCCAGGGCAAGAATGTCTGTTCTGATAGTTTGAGGGTGCTTCTCAGTGCCCCAAAGCCCTCCTGGAGCCAAGCAGTACTTTATGCTAGCGTGCTATAGTATGAGTCAAACTGAGTTTCATTTTTGGGGTGCTTAGTATCGATTGTCAACTTGGCAGGATCTGGGATCACCTAGGAGACAAACCTCTGGCCACATCTCTGAGGAAGGGAACTGAGGAGGGAAAACTCACGTTGAATATAGGCAGCATCATTCCTCGGGCTGGGGTCCTGGGCCGAATGAAAAGGAGGAAGTGAGCTGGGCACCAGCACTCATCTCTCTGCTTCCTGGCTGTGGACACAATGTGATCACCTGCCTCAGCTCCTGCCTCCATGTCCTCCCTGCCATGATGGACTGCACCCCCAAACTGTGAGCTAGAGCAAACTCTCCCTTAAGCTGTTTTTGTAAGGTGTTTGATCACAGCAGTGAGAAAAGTAACTAATACAATTAGGCAGAAGTAAGTTTTATACATTAGTTGCTAACAAAAAAACTCAACTATAAGTTTGATGACCCAGGGATGTGTTATTAATTTGCGATGTGTAAACTCACAATGTCAGACTGCAGGGTTATAATGTCCTACTGACTTAAACCCTCTGTCTTCACTCAACCAACCAAAAGCACAAAACACAACAAAAGTGATGACCTTGATGGGAAGCTGTAGGTTTCCCTCAGGTGGGGGTGTGTCTTCTGTTTATACCTACATTTAAAAAAATAATTTATTTTTATTTTATGTGTATGAGTGGTTACCTGCATGTATGTATCTGGAGCATGTGTGTGCAGCCCTATTTCCATATTCTTAACCCAAGAAGCAGAGATCAACTCGCAGGGGTGATCTCAAAACATCTAAACGACTTGAATGCACAATACAGTTTCCCTGTAGTTAAGCTGATTTGTTTTCTGAGATGTATTATATTTACTATACCCCAGGACTGTTGCTATGCAACAGGCAAACTATACATACAATATTTATATGCAAATTATTATCATTTTCCATTCTCAAACTGATAATCATTACCCACAGATACTGAAGTAGCTCCTGGAAAGGAAATGCAATGTGGATGCTAACTGACCTTAGCTACCACGAGAATCTCACGTTTAAGGTTGACCAAACAATGACAGAGGCACCAGGAACTGCTTGTATCTCAACACTCTTTGGTCTTTCTGAGTTGATCCAAGGGTACAAACAAGCCTTGTGTACCAACCAGGGTCACAATGTACCCATTGAGTTTTGGAAACAATTATTTCTTTGACTATTGTTCTTTTTAAAGTCAATTTCTTTCTTTCTTTGACTATTATTCTTTTTAAATTCTATTTATTTATTGATTGATTGATTGTGTTTCTCTTTCTCTGTCTCTGTCTGTCTCTGTCTGTCTCTGTCTCTGTCTCTGTCTCTCTCTCTCTCTCTCTCTCTCTCTCTCTCTCTCTCTCTCTCTGTGTGTATGTGTGTGTGTGTGTGTGTGTGTGTGTGCACGTGTAGGTGAGAGGACAACTTTCAGGAGTCAGTTTTCTTTGTCCATCATGTGGGCGGGCCTTGAGGATTGACCTCAGGTCATCACGCTTGGCAGCAAATGCCTTTACCCACTGAACCATCTCACTGGGCCTTTGACAATTGTTGTCTGGACAAAATGCATACTCTGTACTCTTCAGCCTTAGTGTGTGTACTGGTCAGGTTTCTCTGTTGCTGTGATAAAACTCATGACCCACAGCAACTTGGGGATTCAGGCATGGGTTTATTTGGCTTGCAGGTTCCAGTCTATCACCTATGGAAACTAAGGCAGGAACCTGGAGGCAAGAACTGACTCCCCATTCAATCATTATCCAAGAAAACACCCTACAGACTTTCCAACAGGCCAATCTTATGGAGGCAAATCCTAGGGTGACGTCCATTTCCTCTTCCCAGGTGACTCTAGCTTGGGTCAAATTGACAAAAACCAACGGGCATGGTGGGAGGCATTGGCAAACTGGACAGCTCAACCAGGTAGCCATTTAGGTTGCCCCAGCTTTTCATGATGCGGTTCAAAGGAAGCACAGAACACAGCCCTTGGTAGCAAGTGTCCCTGGTGGGCACTCTGAGACCAGAGGCTCTGCTGCATCACACCTCCTGGGTACAGCAACCCCAGGAGCCCAGACTCTATTTCACACTGCTATTCTGTCTGTCAGCTGTTTTCCTTGACAGCAAATAGTGACAGAAGTAACTTAGTGGGAGGAGGAAAGATTTGCTGTGGCTTAGTGTGTGTGTGTGCGTGTGTGTGTGCGTGTGTGTGTGCGTGTGCGTGTGCGTGTGCGTGTGCGTGTGCGTGTGTGTGTGTGTGTGTGTGTGTATTCCAACGGCCAGTTGTCCCTGCTGCTTTGGGCCTGTGCATCACAGCAAAGTCACTGGGTAGAGCAGGCTGTTCACCTCGTGGACAGGAGGAGAGGGTGCTTGCTCTCTCTGCCTGCTCCCCTTCCATCTCAGAGTGTGCACCTAGAATGTTCTTACAGATCCTTATGTTGAAGGCTTCTTCCCCCAGAGTGGCACTTTTGGGAGGTGGTGGGGTGCTGAAGAGGTGGAGCCTCAGGGGCGACTTCCAGGGCATGGGAAAGGGTGCCTTTAAAGAGGAGAGTGCCTCACTGGTTGAGTTTTCCAGTGTTCAATCCCCAGGGCCCACACTGAAAGGAGAGAACCAGTCCTTAAAAGTTGTCTTCTGATCCCCACACGCATGCCGCAGCATGTACCCCCTAGCCAATAAACAAACAAACAAACAAATGCAATTAGAAAACAAACAATTGTCAAAAAAGCAATTGTTACCAAAACTCAACAGATGCATTTTAACCCTGATTGATACCAAGGCTTCTTTGTGCCCTTGGAATGTTCTAGACTCAAAGCACAGCTACCACCAAACTTTGCTGACTCAGAGGCCCCTGCCTGTAGGGGCATATGCATTTGAGTCCTCACTGTCCTCTAACGTCTCACAGAAGACAAGCGTATCTTCTGGACTTAGCTTTCCCATCTACAGATCGGAATCACAAAGAGCTGCCCAACCTTCCACACACAGATGCTAGAGAACACGGAAGTCCTGGCGGCCAGAGTCACCTGTCGCTGCACAGCCGTGGGAAGGCAAACACCCATTCTGTCCCTTCTTATCTTGGCTGCCTCTGCCACTCACCTACTCACCTGCTCACCTGTCTTTACAACTTCTCATCCCCAGTTAATAATAAATGGATCAATGGACCCCCGCTTCCTGAGGACACAGACCTGTGCTAATGTCCCATTTCTTGCTCTTCTCCGGCACAGAACAGGGCTCCCTTCCTGAACTGCCAGCATTTTCTATCCTCTCCCTTAAGATCTGCTACGCCCCAACCAGAAAATCACTCGCTTACAAACAGAACATGCCACGGTAGAAATAATTTAAAAATGGCTCCTTCTCAGGCTAATTCTAAACTCTGAATGACTGTGACATTTTACAGGTGATTAGTGGAGATTTTAGACAAATTAGAGCTGTGATTTGACTTTTTAAGCAGGGAACACTCACTTGACACTAAGACTACAAATCACCTCTCAGAAAACTGGCCACGGAAGGACAGTAATGCAGCCCAACAGTCCTAGACTCAGTGAGATGTCCCAATAGTCCCAGATCCAGTGACATTTCTTGAAACCCTCAGACATTTGTATGGAGGTGCCAGCATTTCCCAAACACAGTATGTTAGTCTGGTTTATTTAGATGTGCCGACCTACATGGAAACACCCCGAGGACAAGCTCCATGACACACTTTGACAGAATGTTCTTCTAAAAATACACACACACACAAGCACACATGGATGCGTGCACACAGACTCCTGCTAGAGAATTTCTAGGGAAGACAGTGGAGGTTCAAGAGAAAGGGTGTGTTCCCACAGGCGTACTACACATATATAAAGGACAGCTGGCTGCGGAGAAATAGCTCAGTAATTAAGAGTGCTGGTCCCGCAGTCACAAAGACCAAAGTTTGGATCACTGCACCCACATCACAAGCCAGGCATTCCCCAGATGCCTGCAATCCCATTTCTGAACGGGGTGGAGACAGAAGGGTCATCTGGGCTTGCAGGCTTTTGCTCTTGCCTAGACACAAGCTCCAGATTCAGGAAGAGACCCGGCCTCAGAGGACTAGGTGGAGAGTGATGGAAGAGGACACTGATGTCCTCCCTGGGCTCTGCACTCGAGCTCAGGTATGTTCACCTGCATACCCATATGTCCATATACACCCACATGCACATAAATAAATATAAACATAAAGAACACATGGAATACACACACACACACACACACACACACACACAAAAAAAAAAAAAAAAAAAAACCTTGTTTCATTCCTGTTGGAAGAGGCACTCATTAAATTCATCTAATACAGGAGTAGGTTCTTTAAAAATATTTATTCACTTATTCATTCATTCATTCATTCATTCATTCATTCATTTGTGTATGTGAGTGTGTATGTGTATGTGTGTATACACCAGCATGATGTATGTGAGTGAACATGTGTGTCAAGGTGCACATAGATAGGCTATAAAATAACTCTGTATAGTCAGTTTTCTCCTTCTGCTTGACATGGGAAAGAGCTCATGTGTCAGGCCTGGGTGGCCAGTGCCTGTACCCTCACTGAGCCATCTTGTTGGCCCAGGACTAGGTTTCTAAGGCTCACAGGAGGAGCTGCTGTTGCCTGAACACCACCTTCCCCTAACTCAGTTCAAGACCACAGTGGCTGCTGTCCTACACTGAGCCAACAACACACAGAACTACAAAGGTAAGCTGAGCACCTGGAAAGGCCCAGGAGCAACCAAGACAGAGCTACAGACAGACTGGAGACCAAGGAAGAGTCCACAGCCCTTCTAGGAATGGAGATGTTCTCCTGGATAGTGTCTTTAGGGAAATGATGGTTAAGAGCTGAGGCACAGGACTGGAGAAATGGCTCAGCTGTCAAGAAATGGCTGCTTTTCCAGAGAACCAGGGTTCAATTCCCACCACCCAATGCTGCTTGAGGACTGGTGTGCAGAAGAGAGACTCAGACCACCTGGAACTTGAGCTACAGGTGATTGTGAGTCCCCTTCATCTTACGTTTTGAGTCAGGGTCTCACTGAAATGGGAGCTCACAGACTGATGAGACTTGTTTGCCAGCAAGCCCCAGGGATCCTCCTGTCTCCTCCTCCACAGATCTGGAACTACACACCATACCACCACACCCAACTCTTATGTGGCTGTGGGGATCCACACTCAGGCCTTCATGCTTGAACAATAGGTGCATTGCCCACTGAGCAGTCCTGATTTCTCCTGGCCACCATTTGAGTCCTGCAAAGGAGAAGGATGAACCCATCAGATTCTCAAGCCCCTCCCCTCCCCACTGTCATGTTTCCATGAGAACCTCAGCCTGATAAAGAATGGCCTCGCCTTCCACATGCCACTTCTGGTACAGAGCACAGGCCATTCTCAATTCCCTCTGGCTTTGAGTCTTCACTGCTGGCTGGCCTTGGCACCTGTCACTCAGGAGAGGCCTCATGGGTGGAACCTAGCCAAGCCCTGACCCTTGGAGCCTTAGTTCTCAGCCTTTCTCCTATGGGCTAAGCAAACTTGAGGCACCCAGTGAGTAGCCCCCCTCACAGTCACACCCTGTCCTTCTCAGTACCACTTGCTTGGTGACAAAGGACTACAGTATGACATCTGCTAACCACTGTCCCTGTCAGAGTTAATGCTTATAATACAGGATAAGCGAAACAGGCTAAGACAGTTGAGGCAACCCATGGCCGTCTTCCTTTCAAGAACACTGCACTGGTGTGGCCGTGAAAACGTCATCACCACAGACTAGGGGTACAATGTTTAGCCGCCTCTGACTGATCAGTGAGCCTGTGGGCAGTCCCAGCATAAGCTCAGTATCAAGTTTCTACGGTTCTCTAACTGCTTAGAGGTCATCTGACCAAGCCGACCACATCCCAATGTCACACACTGGAGGTCAGAGTGTGTCTGAACTTGACAGTAACAGAGGGATATTTTAGGTTCAATGTCAGGTCTCTAGAGAGTCGAAAGTCTTAGCTGGATGGTGGCTCACGCTTGTAATATCAGCGCTCAGGAAGCTGAGGCAGAATTGTTACCAGTGCAAGGCCAGCTTGGGATATACAGCCAAACCTTGTCTCAAAAAGTACAACCCCTCCCCCGCAGCCCCGCAAAGCCAAACAGGTCTACTCAATCTCACTTTGCATTTTAAACACTTCTGTGGACCAGTCTGGTCATGAACTATGGAAATGTGTGCTTGTTGTACCTGTTGGTTCAATATGATACTCATTTCTTGAGTTCACGCCTTTCAAATAAAGGAACAAGAAGGAAAAGGAGACTTTGCAAGTATGATCCTGTGTTTGGCATTAAAAATCCCATCTTCTGAAGAAGCTGGTGGATCACAAATGTGAAGGTCACTGATGGGGGTTCGGCACAAGGCTGCGTGAATTCCACACCACTCCTATGGAAGTGGGGCTGGACTTGCATTTGTGACATCGGGTGTCCTGAGAAACAGTGAAACTAACAAGTCATTAGAGAAAAGCCAGTCACCCTATCTCTGAGTCTAGGAAAATACCTTGAACAGTGACACAATACAAAGAACTGTATTTAGAATACTCTGCTTCAGGGTGGCTCAGTCGGGAAAGGGCTTGCCACACAAGCATGAGGACCTGAGTTTGATCCCCAGCACCCACATAAAACAACAACAATGTAGGAGAGGTGGCATATGTCTCCTCAGTGCAGGGGAGGTGGAGACAGTAGGACCCCAGGGGCTTGTCTAGCTGAAGTGTTGAACTCCGGGTCACTGAGAGACCCTGTCTCAAAAAACAAAGTGTGGAGTATTGAAGAAGACAGCCAACATCAACCTCTGACCTCCACTAGCACATGTACATATATATGCATGCATATACACACACATACACACACACACATATACACACACAAGCACACACACATCAATAACCTGATGATACACAACTCCCTACCCCCCAAGAACAAGTATGTACTTAACTCAGACACACATAAAGAGTGCCATGTCTTTACAGACGGGAACAGCAGGGCTCACCTAAGAGCTGAATTGTCACTGGATTTTGTTATGATCTCACTACACAGTCGAGGTTTTACTAGGACAATTATGAGCATAGCAATTAGATGACTACCCATTGGACCCACACCAACTGTGTGCAAGTATCATCTGTGACTCATCCTGGAACATATACTAGTTTACACCCTTGAGAGCTTCCCCATCACCGAGGAGCTGGATGCATGAGAATCTGGGGTAGTGGATCTAACTTCCCACCAAGTCCTGCACAGAACACCCAGAGTACAGGTTTTGAATAGCCATGGCGGGATGAGAGAATTCAGAGCGAGGTGGTACGTTATTCTGTATTCCCTGTATCGTACAGTCCCGAAGGAGGTCTACTCCTGTCTTCACCAAACATGAAGGCTGCATTCAGCCCTTGTGCTATCAATAGTGACCTCAGAGGGGTGGCCCAGGACAAGCTCCCTCACCTATGGTTTCCTGGGGCCTGCACAACTAACCATCCCGGCAGGAAGGAAGATATTCTAAAAATACATTGTGTCCTTCCCTTTGCCTATCAGACAATTAAAACAATGGACTCCGAGAGACGGGAATTTCCCCAGGAATCTCAGGCTGACAAGAGGAAAAGGCTGAAGCCTGGTGCCAGCCAGGTGGGGAGTTTGTCTCCCAGGAAGAAATCTCGCACAGTTGTGACCACCTGTTAGATCCACCGAGAGGTACACACTGGGACCCGGACAATGATGGATTAGCGATGGGGGAGAGACAACACTTGACCAGATCTGCGCCACGGTGCATCCTCTGGCCCCCTATTGAAGTCTAAACCACATGTCAGGACCCTAAAGATGGACTTGGGGGTCACTGGTCACTAAATCTCCCTTTTTGTGTACTTACTTTTCACTACTCCTCGTCTTTTTAATTGGCCTACCGAGGTCAGGTGGCCAAGCCTGGCTTACTGGGGAGCTTCCAGGGCCAAGTCTGTGACCCTAACAAATCCAGTGATGTCATGATATTCTGTTTACATTCACCCAGGACTCTCTAGTGGAAGCTCTGCCCACAGTTCGGCTCCTCCATCCTGCCTCTCTGCCCTCACATCCGGGGCCTCTGAGCACGGCCTCTTCAGAGCAAGGCCCCTTGTTTAGTACCGCAGAAGCCAGGTTGGCCTGATTTAGCCTTTTCTATCCTTGGCTAGCATGTAGGCCAGGCTGCATGTCAGGTAACGGCGAAGACTCCTGCTGCCCGTGACTCAAGGACCAGCCCTTCTTTACTCACGGGCACCTGGGTGCTGCTGGCTGCTGTTGCTGCAGGTAGTTTTGAAATCTGAACTTGGGCAAGGCTGGCACTTTCACTTCCTGTGGACAGTCTCATGCCTGCCTCTGGACATGTGCACTGAGCGGATGCCCTTGACAAATCTGCCTTCCTTTTCAGCACCACCAGCCCAAGCTCACCCACATCAGTGGGTCTAACACCATTCCCTCCTCAAGACAGCACTCAGACCACTGCCATCCACATCAGATCCTATAGAGTCCCACCCATGTTGCCAGGAGCCTCATATATCCTGCCTCTGCATCCTTTTCCCTCTGTGGAGAGTGCCATGGGGGCTCTCTGAGCTTACATGATTGTCCCTATACTGTGAACACAATAGAAAACACTCAACTCAGGAAATAGGCCTGTGTGATCTAGATGGCGCAGTGAGCTCTGGAGAGACCACTGATTAAAGATGACCCAGCACCCACCCTTACCCCAGTCCCCAGCTGGATGCCTCCATACCTCCTGTCCCTGAATTTGGCCTCTCTAGGGTCCTTCATCATGTCTGAGCACAAAGATTACCTTAAAATAAGGCATGAAGGGCTGGGGATGCGGCTCAGTCAGCAGAGTGCTGGCCTGGCGTGTGAGGAGCCCTGAGTTCCATCCTCAGCACCCCACAAACTGAGTGTGTGGCTCGTGCCTGTGACCCCAGCACTGGGGAGGCAGAGGCAGGAGGAGCAGGAATCCAAGGTCACTCTCGGCTACAGGTTCAAGGCCAGCCTAGGACATCTGAAACCCTGTCTCAAAAAATACTAAATTAAACTAAATAAGTAATAATAATAATAAACTAAAATCAGCTTGTGACTCTCTTTGTGACATAAGGCTGGACTTTTCTAGCAGGATCGACCAGACTGACTCATGATGATGTGACTTCACGGTGCCCTTCCCATGGTGAAGGATGACTCTGGTCTTTGCCAGTGACACTCAGAAGGGACAGGTCAGATGACAGAAGAGACTGCAGTCACAGACTGCACCATCCCGGAATGCAGCTAACAGCCTGTGCATAGCAGAGGACAAGTCCAAACAGTGCACAGACTTGCCCTGAGTGACGGGGAGAGGAGGCATCCTCAGGCCATCCTCCCTCAGCTCCCCTCTGCTGCCAGAAGAACAAGGGCAGGCTCATGTCACCTTCCATGTGCGCTATGGCTGGACATTTGCTTTTTGGCCTGCTCTTTCCGGTTTTTCAGTCTCTTTTTGTCGTCGTGGTTTTGGCTGCTAAGATTCAACTGCTTTGCCATGGCAAGAGGTGAGCTGGAACAGTGTGGCTGACAGATGGCTCCTCCACACAGCACGCCCTTCCCTTCCCTTCTATGGGGGAGGGGGGACCCTGCCATCCCATGCCCACCAGGAGGCCCATCTGGGGAGCTGTGCAGGCTACAGGCTGCTTCACTGGTCCCTTTCAGTCTGGGTGGAGGGTGGATGGCGAAGGGGCCCTTCACTAAGCTCGGGGCCTGCAGGAGCCAACTCAGCAGTGACATGTAGGCAGGCAGCTTGGGAACAGCCTCTCCTGTGTCTTTAATTAACTTAATCCACCTAGCCATGTTCTTTAAATAATTGAGTGCCTTGGTAACTGGTATTCAAACACTTGAAGAATTTTGGTTACAAGAATGCTGGAACCTTTTAATTTTGGTTTAAGACATTTCACTTCCCTGTTGTTATTCCTAAGCTGAGGCTGCACCAGGAAGAGTGGGTAGGGAACAAGAAAGCAAGCCTAAGGAGTGGAAGGCAGCAGTTTTAAGAAGAGAGTCCTTTCAAACTGCAAGGGGCAAATGCAATGGCCTCTGGAAGTAGGAGGGAGTGGGGTTCAGTGGTAGAGTGCTTGCCTAGTGTGATGTGAGGTCCTGAGTTCAGCCCCCAGTACTGCAAGAGGAGAAGAGGGCAGGGGAAATGGAAAGGAGGGGTGGAGGGGAAGAGAGAGACTCACAAGAGAAGGAGCAGGAGTGGGAAGGGGGGAGAAGGGGGAGGAGGAGAAAGGAGAGCTGGGGAGAAAGAAAGAGGAAAACAAAAGACAGGAGGTAGAGGAGAGAGAGAGGGAAAGAGAGGGGGAGAGAGAGGCAGAGAGAGAAAAAGAGGGAGGGAGAGAGAGGGGGAGAGAGAGGGAGGGGGAGAGAAAGAGGGAGGGAGAGAGCAGAGACACAGAAATGAGATAGATGGAAAGAAAGGAGAGAAAGAGGCAGAAAGGAATGATTAGGAGAAAGGAGAGAGAGGCAAGAGAGAAGATAAGGGAAATAAAAAGAGAAAGAGGAGAGACAGAATGGAGAGAGGGGAGGGGGAGAGAGAGAGAGAGAGTGAGAGAGAGAGAGAGAGAGAGAGAGAGAGAGAGAGAGAGAGAGAGAGAGAGAGAGAGAGACAGGATGCACAAGCAAGTAAGCAAGCCCTGGTTGACTTCACTGTCACTAGGGCATTTTTCTGAAAGCTGGTGATGTTTTCCTGTCCACTGAAAATCGTAAGACAGTGATCACATATTTATCTGACAACTATACCCTCTATTGGAAAAAAAAACCTTCATGTTTGTATTTTGGCTCCTAAAAGCAAGCCACCTAGATAGGCCCCGTGGTACCTTTCATGTTATCTACTCAAAATTGTGCTGAATGTATTTATTTGTTAGCATTCTGTCAGCTGTGTGCACGTCACATTTTATAACATACATTATACGAGCTATCAAACATTAAGTACCCCCTGTTGAATCTATAAAATACAACGTTCTATTTTTTTCAGCTTCTTGCATAGCTTTATACACTATTAAATTAGAAACAGAGGCAAAGTTTAGATACTCTTCATTAGCATAGCAATTGAAGTATTTAAAACTACTTAGAAGCTGTCCGTCATGGCGGCAACTTACCCTGGAGAGTCACACACTCCATCTGAACTCTCTCTCTTCCTCCTCCTCCTTGTCTATTTCCCCTCAATGGTGAAAGTCAAATCCATTTCTGAAAAGCCATGCCAGATAACTGGGAACCACGGCAGGCAGTCTCTCGCACTTCAAAGGGTAACCCTCACTGTACCCCATCATAGCTGAATGCACCTGACGTAGCCCATCCTACAAGGACCCCAAGTTCAGTGGTCTATGGCTGGATACCAGGCCTTATCCCAGTCAGTGTTACCATCATTCTCCTCTGTCCTTTTAGACTTGCTAGGGAAAATCTTTTAGAACATATCACCCGTTCCCTCAAAATCCACCGGGGCTCCCCACCGCACTCAGAGCAAGCAAGGACGGTGCTGCAACCTGTCTCTCTCCTGATCCTGGAGCCTCACTTGGCCCTGCTTATAATGGCTTTTTGGCCACACTACCAAGTGCTGGTAGACAGCTAAACATCTGGGAAGGGTATGAAGAAGGGTTAGGCTGAAAGGACAGAACCTTGGCAGAACCCACTGGTAAGAGGACCTGAGTCCTGTGTGCCATGCTCGGAACCCACCTCTAAGAGGACCTGAGTCCTGTAAACCATGGTCAGAACCCACCTCTAAGAGGACCTGAGTCCTGTGTACCATGCCCAGAACCCATCAGTAAGAGGACCTGAGTCCTGTGTGCCATGCTCAGAACCCACTGGTAAGAGGACCTGAGCCCTGTGTGCCATGCCCAGAACCCATCAGTAAGAGGACTTGAGTGTGCCATGCTCAGAAACATATAACCTCTTTCAGCTGCACTACAAACCTAACCAGAGTCACAAGAAACTTCAAGAGACTCCAACAGAACAAGAAGAATGTACAGAGGCCGTGAAATCATCAATACAAAAGACACATCACAATTGGAGCCGTCAACCTTGTCTCCACAGAACAACCCCACAACTTTTCTTCTTTCTGAGACAGTGTCTTATGTAGCCCAGGCTGACCCCAGACTCACCAAATTCCTCTTGCCTCTGCCTCCTGAGTGCTGGAATTACAGGCCTATGCCAGCACACTAAGTTTGTGCAGTGCTGAGGACTGAACCCTGGACTTTGTGCATGCTAGGCAAGCACTCTGCCAACTGATCCGCATCTCAGGTGTGACCCATTGGCTGCATTCAGAGACAGTCTGAGAGGCCTTGTGTGAGTTTGTCTTTCTCTCCACTGAATTCACCAGTTGACCTAGTGGCTGAATCTGCAGAGCATTCACCAGCTGACATGTGGCTGAATCTGCAGAGCTGTGTCAGTCACTCTTCTCATTGCTACGGCAAAGTATGTGGCTAAAGCAGCTGAAGAAAGGGTCCACTTGGGCTCCGTGTCAGGGTGCAGACCATCATGGCGGGAAGGCATGGCAATAGTGTGAGACAGCTGGTCACAGTGCATCCCTGGTCAGGAAGCAGAGGGATGTATGCTGGTGCCCAGCTCACCTTCTCCTTTTTATTCAGTCTAGGATTCCAGCCCATGGGATGGTGCCACCCACATTTAGGGGGTGTCTTCCCATCTCAATTAACCCAGTCTAGAAACTCATTACAGACACACCCAGAGACTTGTCTCCTAGGTAACTCCAGATGTGGTGCTGGCAATCCTAACCATCAAAGGAGCATTCTGAGGGCAGGCCTTTAATTTGCAGCCCTGTAGACCAGGTAATTAGGAATCACAAACTGCCCAAGGGTCCAGCAGATGACAGCAAAGCAAACTGCAAAGCATGGCTAATGTCCAGCAGGAGCCAGTTGACCTCGTCAAGGTAGCCGGAGCCAGTTTTGCAAGTTAAAGCACAGCAGCGCGGTGACACTAGAAAATAGCGGAAAAGCTTGCCAGCCCAATTCCTCACCCTGAGAGAATCCCACAGCCCTCTCAGGAGCATATACATACAACCTGAAGCTCCGCTCTCCCCTGGCCCTTCTGTAGTTCTCCGGTCAGGGTCACAACCCAGCATCAGGCTACTGACAAAGTGGCCACCAACTGCAAGGACACGGTCTTAGAATCAACGGGGAAGTCAGAGCCTAGCTAAGTCCAAGACAGAGGAG
>CABHPR010138325.1:10962-22925 GCA_902168415.1 Peromyscus melanophrys
TTTTTTTTTTTTTTTTTTTTTTTTTTTGGTTTTTCGAAACAGGGTTTCTCTGTGTAGCTTTGCGCCTTTCCTGGAACTCACTTGGTAGCCCAGGCTGGCCTCGAACTCACAGAGATCCGCCTGGCTCTGCCTCCCGAGTGCTGGGATTAAAGGCGTGCACCACCACCGCCCGGCTTTTCTCGCCATTTCTTAAGCAACAACGTATAACTACTTATGCAGAATTTACATTGTATTTGGCATTACAAGCAATTTAGAGATGACAATGCCCATTGGTGGATGTGCACAGGTTACATGCAGATACTATGCCATTTTACTTGAGGCTTCACACATTCTTGTATCCCTAGGAGTCTTAGAGATACAATCATAATGCTCTGTGACACATGAAAATGATAAAATAAATGCAAAGGTCAGTATCCATAGCTAAAGCATAGGTGTTCTTAAAGGATGCTTTCACTCTGCAGTAGCAGAGTCTAAGAGTTACAGTGGAAAACCATGGGGCTCACAAACCCAAAACATTTACTAATCTGGTTACTTACTGGAAAAAGTTACTCATCCCTCGCTCACGGTATCAACTGGGGACACAGAGCGTTCCTGCACAAAGCTGTGTGGTCCAGTAAGGACAAACACAATTGAGCTCTTCCGGGAAAGACTGGGAAGGAAAAATAAATGGAGCAGATAGAAATCAGCAGTGTCTGCTTTTGTTGCCACACACTTTCTCCAGAACTTTCGAGCAGCGGAGAGCAAATTCACCTTAAAATGTCTCGATGCTGGGGAGGGATCTGGTTCACATGGCTTCAGTTTCAGGACAAGGTGTGGGACCGTGACAAAAATAACTATTAACTTGTTATGTGCATGAGAGGGTCCCCAATGACATCGTATGCGTAGTCTTTTGCACCTGGTCCCTGCTGACCTCCTTTGGCATCCCCTGACATCTTAACCACGTGGTTGATGATGCTTCTTCCACTGTGGAATGTTTGCAATTCTCTGATCTCACCAAGACTTTTCACTGTTGTTGGTGTTGTTGCGTCTACCTGGAACACACTTCCCTCTTGCCCACCTGGCCAACTTGTTGAACCTTTAAGGCCTAACTCAAGTGTTGCTGCCTTTGAAAGACCCTCTAGACCATCCTTTATGTTCTGCCTTACTTTGCAATCTTTTCCTAAGGTTCCAGAAAAGCCAGTGACTAGGGCTTCCTCGAATTGATTTGCTTCATGATAGGATTCCAGGAAACAAGAGTTGGGGATGGGAGAACAAGAGTAAAAACCAGTAAAAAGAAAACCAAGTGTGCAGTCCATGGCAGAAGACACTTACTGTTGCAGGCAATGGAGACTCTATCCTACTGGAGAGATTCACAGGATCCAGAATTCAGAATGATTTGCTCAAAGACGAAGGGATGATTTTGTACACTTTTTGTCTAAGCTCTTACATGTTTACGTTTACCTAGAGAAGAAGCCTTAGGGTAGAAAACAAAGGCTACCTGCTGTGGTGACCATGTGTCCTCTTGACTCCACTGGTAACTATGGATACAAGGTGGATATGGGGTGTCTAGTTTGTTCCATGGTGTGTATTACTCAATCTGCTTGTAGCCTTTGCTAGTCTGTCACAGGGCCTTCGAGGTGGTGGGTGACAGTGCCAGTGAAGCAGGGAGTCCAGTGGTATTAGAGAAACGAGCACAGCTTTTGGTGCTGTGTAGTAGGAAGTTTTCCTGTGTCCTGCAGCTGCTCAGACCCAAGTAAACACACAGACATTTATATTATTTACAAACTGTATGGTCTATGGCAGGCCTCTTGCTAGTTAGCTCTTACATCTTAAAGTAACCCATAACTATTAATCTATGGATCGCCACATGTTCTGTGGCTTTACCTGCGTCCTATTACATGTTGCTCCTTGGGCTGTTGGCTCACGTCTATCCCTTATCCCTTTCTTCTTCTTGTCTATCTGCTTGTATTTCCTACCTGCCCCTAAGCTGCCTTGCCATAGGCCAATACAGCTTTATTTATTAACCAATCAGAGCAACACATATTCACAGCATACAGAAAGACATCCCACAGAAGCGCTGTTTTGACTCAAGGCTTGGTTTCTAATCCACTTTTCACCACTCCCTGGCTGGGTGGCTCTCCATATAAAGGTATGGAGGAATTAGCCTTACTGAGTAATGGTTGTCGCATTTATCCATTTATAGTTATCATCCAGCGTGGTTGCACTGAGAACCCCAATCAGCATCATGTCACCGCCACAAGATCATCTATGAAATTTCAAGTTGTTCAAAGTCCTGGGAACTATTAAAATTGTGAAAGAGAAGAGGAACATTAACCTACTTCTGTGGTAATATGGAGTGCATACACCCTGCTCTCCCTTCTACATGAAAGGCAGCTAGCTTCTGTCCCTCTGTATTGACAGGGCTGGGAAGAATCTATTCCCTCAGGCATTAATCACATGCCCGGCAACCAAAGGCTAGACTGAAAGTCTATAGTAAGTGGACCACATACCCAGGTTGGCAGCAGAGAGTGGAGCTGTTCTTGGGTCAAGTTTCCAGTAGCCAACCTTGATGTCCTCTGATGGTGCTTGCTTAAATAACTGACTTGAACAAGAATATGACGAGTAGCAACAAATCTGCATGTTGTAAGTCTTTCCCAGAGATACGAACATCCGTTTCCTCTTGGGCTGGTGCCATCCTGATTTACTGTTTTACCCAGCAATGGCGTGCACTTTCCATTGTTTTGATTTGGTTTTTATTTTTTCCCTATCATAATAATTCTTTGCTATACAATAGGAAAATAATACAAGAATTCTGCCAGTCGCTACCTGTACATTTCAACTTGGCATTTAGGAGTATATGTTCGGGATGAATCTCTGACTCCCCTGGACCACTGTGAGGTGAGCCTGGGCCATCTGGTCTCCATGAATTCCCTCTCTACTGGGAGGCTCTGACAATGTTTCTAGTTTCCCAGTATGATGTTATCCAGACCCTGTACCCAGCAAGCCTTGAAATGTCTGCATGTTTTCCCTTTTCTCAATGAACTGTCTCTATAAATAGATACTTGTCCTTTGGGGGAACTGTTGGAAGAATACACAGGATATGTATTTATGCTAGAACTGCAAGATCTTTACTTGGCTTCCCCTTCTCATGATGAGTTCCAGGCTGGAGCTTGTTTAACTGTGTAGTGAGTGAGGGGCTCCAATGGAGACAGCCCGCGTCGGGCCTTCTGCTCACCAGCTGCCCACCTTTTAAGTTACACATGTAGGTCAAATAGCACTCAAGTGGATGGATGCTCATTTGGCTCTCCCCAAGGCACACTGGTCTGTTAGTCATTACCTCAGAAGCCTGTGGGCTAGGCACTCAGGTTGCTACTCTGGCCTTGCAGCTCATTATTGTAATTATGTCCACTTTCTGTCTGTCAAGGGCTGCCATCTGGCCCCTGCTATTTTGGAGGCTTATTGATTTCTTGTAATAGGAAGTCTAGTTCTACAGCAGCACCTCTTACTGTCAAGTATGGTAGTCAAGTATCCCAAAAAAGCCGATGGCACCCTCATCAGGGAATTTCTACCTTAGGAATTAATATGTCCTCTGGGCTCTTAGGAGAAATACAGTTAGGCCGTGGGTCTTAGACCTTATGTTCTATTTTCTTCCACAATTCTAACTTCCTTTAGACCCCTTCCTTAAGTGGAGGCCCTGGCCCGTTTCCTCCATCCCACCTGTGCTTCAGGTACCCTTCCCAACTGTGTATTAAAGTGAACTCAAGTGTCCTTGCTCCATCACAAAAACCCATGTTGTCAAAGTTAATGTTGGCTTCTTTCATGTCCTGCTCTCCTTGACTTATTGCTATCAAGATCCATCCTCATACCTTTGTCCTCTGTTCAAACAAGTGACGCTGTTCTTTACCTCATCAGAGGTAAATGCAAGACTCCCAGACAAGGGGAGGCTAGTTGCTCTAAGCCAGTGGTTCTCAACCTATGGGTCGAGATCCCCTTGAGGGGTTGAATAACCCTTTAACAGGGGTCCCCTAAGACCATCTGCATATCAGGTATTTACATTACGATTCTTAACAGTAGCAAAATTGCAGTTATGAAGTAGCAACAAAAATAATTTTGTGGTTCGGGGGCCACCACAACACGAGGAAACCGTATTAAAGGGTCGCAGCACTAGGAAGGTTGAGAACCACGGCTCTAGGCAACGCAGAGGGAACTGTCCGTGCCAAAAGAGCACAGGAGAATGTGCGAGTGGAAATTTCATAGGCTAAAGGCTGTCATGACAGGCCTCGGCTTCCCATTCTTTCTCAAGGACTTTGTTGTAGGTGACATCTCTGAGCTATGTATTTCATCTCCTTTGTAGTTCTGTTACCATGCTGTTCACTTTGGGGTCTGATTGCTAGCACAGTTTGCTCGATGGGTACAGAAGATAAGTTTCTCTTTAAATGCCACCTGGTTGGGGGGGGTGCTGTAATGGTTCGCTTTAAATGCCAACTTTAAACAACTTAGAATCTCCTGGGAAGAGAGTCTCAATGGCAAATTGTCTACATTGGTTTGGCCTGTGGACGTGTATGTCAGGGATTCTGTCAACGAATAAGGAGACCCAGACCACTGTGGGCAGTACCATTCCCTAGGCAGGGGGTCCTGAGTTGTCTAAGAGTAGAAAATCGAGCTAGCATGAACACGCAGCATGCAAGTGTTTGTTTCTCCCTGTTTTTGACTATGGATGTGGTATAGCCAGCTGCTTCACGTTCCTACCACTGTGATTTCCCAGCAATGATGGACTATATACAACCAGGCACTGTAAGAGGAACAGCAGACCCCTTCCTCTCTCAAATTGCTTTTGTCAAGATATATTATAGCGGAAATAAAACTACAACAGAGGCTTTCTGTTTTTCATGGCCTGCCCAGAACTGAAAATTGGTTTCTTGAACCCATCCTTTCTTTTTAATCTGGACGCTCCCTTGACAAAGTGAGCCAATCCATAGATCTTATCATTACCATTGTCTACAAATTGTTCAAGGAAATCCCTGTTTTTCTTAGTCACTGTTCTACTGCGGTGAAGAGACACCATGACCAAGGCAACTCTTAGAAAAGAAAGCATTTAACTAGGGGCTGGCTTACAGTTTCAGAGGTTTAGTCCATTATTATCCTGGTAGGGAGCATGATGGCATGCAGGCAGGAGCTGGAGCAGTATCTGAGAGCTACATCCTGATCCATAGACAGACAGACAGACAGACTCTGGGCTTGGCATGGGTTTTTGAACCCATGCCCACCACCAGTGACACACTTCCTCCAACAAGGCCACACCTCCTAATCCTTTAAATCCATTTAAATAGTGCCTGGTGACTAAGAATTCAAGTATTTGAGCCGATGGGGGCCATTCTTATTCAAACCACCACACTCTTGAACCCAGCCCTTACTCCAATCAATGCAAGTCTTAGTGATGTGGTTGAGACAGGGCTATCTCCCCACATGTTTTCTCCCAACTGTGGCAGGGTTCTGACTGATGAGACATTTAGTACTAGAACCCTTCTGGGGTAGGGCAGGAAAGTCTGCTCTGCACTCTACCTTTACCATCAAATATCTTAGTCCCTCCAGAAGATAGGCTCTGAGACAAGGGTTTTCATAGAATTGGTTTACTTGGGGAAATGATTAACCAGAACAACAATAGGAGAGAAGGGTAAATGGACAAGAAGAAAGCGTTCCAATGGGTGTGCTTCACGGGGTACCTGGAGCTCGGGCCTGCTGGGAACCTTGGAAGACCTGTACAAATTATACCTTGAAGTTATGTGGGGGACCTGCCCCCACATTTTCTCTAGGGTACTCTTGAGAGAGGGTATAAGAGACTCAGATAGAAGTATGTATAGAGGGGAGAGAAAAAGACAGAAACATAGGATAGCCTTGGGAGGGCCTGGATCCTTATCCATCGGCCCAGAACTTTATTCAAAAGGACTTTTTATAACAATTCCATGGGGCGAGGCAAAAGACCTTCCCCTTGCTAGATACAGCCAAGTGTAGACCCTTCCAAATACCTGGTACTCAGGCCCGTGGTCCAGTCATCCTCTTATGCAGTCCTGCTGGGTAAGGCAAGCTCAGATCTCACTAGGAACCCTCTGTGGGCTCCCACAGAATTATCAGAATAAATCACGTGACACAGAAGAGGCCACGCTGACCAATTCTATGCTGCAGTTGTAAAAGGTGGTGCCATGGCAACTCCCCAACTCTGCCCGCTGGATGCCTGTGCTAAAAGTAAGTAGACAGGTTTGCCAGGCATTCCATGTTACATCACAGAAGACTCGGCGTAAAGTGCAAGAGGTGCGCCATCCACTTGAGGCAAAGCCACGTCAGAGCACAGATGTCGTGGCACCCAAGACGTAGCGGAAGGGAGGACCCAGAAAATATGAGGAAGCAGCCAGTCAGACACACGCGCATGCCTCCCTTACTGTATTAACAGACTACATCCTGGTCTTCCTCTTCTGTCTGCCACCTATCTTAGATGCTAAAAAGAGGAACATGGGATGGATTGGCATCAGGAGCACAGAGAAGATTACACTTCCGTGGTGTTCCTGCCAAAAGCCAGATCCCAAATCTCCTCTTGAAGAAATGTCTGACAAACAAATTAAGGGACATTCTACAAAATGTCTACCTTGTACTCCTGTCTTCCCCCCTTTCCCCATCCCACTCCACTCCATACCCCCAATGTGACTGTTAGGAAAGACAAAGTCTGGGGAATTAGCTAAACAAAAATCAAATGTGATAGCTGAGCCAGGATCTTGTTTTGCTAAAACAAACATTTTTGGGGCAAATTGGCAAAGTTTGAGTCTGATCTATAGGTTAGACACTATTTTTTTGCCTTGATGTTTATTTCCTGGTTTGTTCCATTGTGGTTAGTTTAAAGAGGTCATTATCTTTACGAAAATACACAATGGCATGTTAGGGATAAGGAGAACATCAGCTCTGAAATTCTCAAAGAGAAGGTGATAATAAACTTTTAGAATTTGAGAAAACTAAAAAAGCTGTGAAGACATGAAGGATATTTGACAGTTCTTTGTATAGATACTGTAACAAAAATCTGTAATTATGTCCAAATGAAGCTTAAATTTTTAACATATATATATTCACATGGCTATGTATACAAATATGAACCTATGTATGTATGTATTGATCTGTCAATCTTAAGCACCTAGTGTAATAATGCTTCCTGTCAGATAGAAGATAGTGTACGTACATTTAAGAAGGGATGAGAGGGGAGTTGGAACAAACCAAAGGCAGGTTTTAGCTGATTCAGTACTTTCTTTTCCTTTGACAATTCAAAATACCCTGCTTTGAAGAGTTCTGTCGCCCTAAGGCACGTATTTTTACAAAAGAAAACTGCGCTTTGATAATGAACATTGGTTGAGTTCATAGACATAGGTAGCCATTAGTTTTTTTTGTTTGTTTGTTTGTTGTTGTTTTGTGTTAAAAATTCTACATATCCTGTAATTTACTACAGTCCTCACATTTGGGAAAGACACTGAAAAATACACCAAGGAAGTCATTTAAGTGTGGCTTGAGCTGTGGGTCTCCACTCCACGCAGGATTGCATAACTGAATGTACATGCAAAGTGTTTCATATGTATAGACATATAATGGTCCAACTATGGAAACAAAGACTTACTATTTCCCCAACCACCTTCCCCAGCACGTGTCAGATTACTGTGTGTTTGGGTTGTGTTCTGTTAGACACCTCATCTCACCAGGGTGGAAACTGTCTTTCATCCTTAGTAAATGGTAAAACTGTATACATACCCAAGAATGGGGGTTTGTGCTGTGGAATAGTCCTCTTGTACACCGTAAAGATTTGTCATTTGAATTGGTTTAATAAGACATTGATTGGCCAGTAGCCAGGCAGGAAGTAAAGGCGGGGTGACCAAACTAGGAATGCTGGGAAGAGGAAGGGTGGAGTCAGGACTCCAAGATGAGAAGCAAGATGAGCAAGCAACACTAAGAAAAGGTACCAAGTCACACGGCTAAACACAGACAGAAATTATGGGTTAATTTAAGTGCAAGAGCAAGTTAGTAATAAGCCTGAGCTACCAGACGAGCATTTATAAGTAATGTTAAGCCTCCGAGTCAATTATTTGGGAAGCGGCTGCTGGGTATTTGGGAGTTGCTGCTGGGACAGAAACTTCTGCCTATGGTTTTGTTTCTGATTTGTTCTGTTTTGTTTGGCTTTCTCTTTTTTGAGACAGGTTCTCTCATGTAACCCTGGCTGTCCTGGATCTCGCTCTGTAGACCAGGCTGGCTTCTAATTCACAGAGATCCACCTGCCTTTGCCTCCTGAGTGCTGGGATTAAAGGTGTACACCACCACAGCTGGGCAAAGGATTGTTTTAAAATTAATTTCTTTATGATTTATTGTCAGCAGATGCTTGATTTGTGTACCTATTTTATATAACCTAACCATATATCCAGAGTCACATTAAAATTTCCTTGATGTAAAAGGGGGTGACAAATGGTAAAATTGAAAGAAACCCTGATGTGAGTAAAGGTAATAGAGTTTGAATTCTCTGGAATAAACTTAATAGTACATTTTTATCAGATAAAAGAAAGAATACAGATGACATTTTTTTTCTTTACTGTACATTTAAAGCATTTAAGATGTCACCCAACATCTGTTTGCTGCTCTGTAGGAAAACCTTAACGCTGTCAGTGAGAGTTGGAAGATACCAGAGAGCCCCGAAGAGCCAGCTCGATCGATCGTGGTCAATCCCCTAACTTCCCTTTACATAATCCAGGGAATCCTTTTCTTAGCCGCTGTCGCTAGTTTGAGTCAGGCTCCTAAGATCGCTGTAAAACCTGTCACCACCAACACACACAAAACCCGAAACTGGTGGTTTGTCACACTCGAGAACTTCACCACGTTGGCGATGGATTCATCACGGTTTTACACAAACCTTAAATAGGACCTTCTTCTCATCCTCACGTGGCAGGCTCCCCTCTGCTACTGGTGATTTTTCTCTCGGCTGCCTCTGTTTCTTCCACAGTTGCGCTCACGCTCTGGACCAACCGCAGCTTTTTAGTTTGATGCACGCAGCATTTTGTGTCCTCTTTCTTACATAACCTCTCACAAACTGCTTGCCGTCTGTGTTGTTGATATTCAGGCAGCCCACTCTCTGTAATTCTCATATTTTTGAGCCTCCAGGCGACAATAAACCATATTGTTATATAGTATTTTTGGGAGACGTAGTAAATTTTAAAAGGATGTGAATCTCGGAGACTGCAGTTCCTGGGTATTAAGAACAAGAGTGAAGAGGCAAGTAGACTGCGGCTTTGCATTGTGGGAAAGAGAAGACTCCCTGGGGACCAATGTGAATGGAGTATATTTTTTCATATGAAAAATCCATTATATATGACCTTCTTGTCAATCTAACTCTGAATTCAATTGCATGCTTTAAAAACTACTGAAGTCTGTATGAAATTCAAAAGCATGTATATTATTCCTTGGAAGTGATCTGCAATAAAAAAAAATCCAGCCATAAGAATTATAGTTCAGAGAAAAAAAAATATAAACAATTTATACATAAATGATAAGGTGCTAGATCTCAACCAGGATTATACTGAAATGTATATTAAAGCAACAATACTATACTATATCTTATTAACAGATTGGCAAAGATTAAGAACAGACCCTCTCAGACATAGATTGCTGCTAAAAATTCAAATTAGCATAAGCTCTTTGGGTGACATTTTTGTAGTATTTATCTAAATTTCAAACATAGTCTTCTTTGACCTGGAAATTCCATTTCTAGAAATTTACAGATTCATCACACAAGCATGCATGAGCTCATATTATAAAGTTATTTACTATGGCAGCTCGTCACAGTAAAAACCTAAAATCACTCTAATGGTATGTCAGTAGGGGAACAGTTTAATATAGGACATTTGTGTTGTGAAATTGCTGCATGGCAGGCCCAGAATGTTAGGTGGAGAAAGCTAGTTGTAAGACCATGTTGGAGGGGGCAAATTTTGTGTGTGCTTAAACACCAAAATGACAGAGAAATGCTGGTGAGTTCTGAAAAGTGGACTTTTACGTATGTGTTTGTTTGCTTGTTCACTTACTTGCTTGATATGGGTTGCTTATTTGCTCTATAAACCCCATATTGGCCTGGAATTTACTATAGAGCCTAGACTAGCCAAACAGTGTCCACCTTCCTGCCTCAGCCCCCGAGTGGTAGAATTGAGCTCCCGTATCTATGTGCAGAGTGGAATTTAAATGGCCCGAAAGCAAAGGATAATTAATTTGTCTTCATTACTTTCCTGTCGCTGTGGTAAAACACCATGACCTAGGCAACTTCAAAAAAAGTTTAATGTGGCTTCTGGTTCCAAAGAGGGTTAGAGTTTATGATGGTGGAGTGAGGGAACAGAGGTAGGTGGCTGGAGCGGCAGCTGAGAGCTCACATCTTGATCCACAAGCAGGAGGCAGAGAGCACAGGGGTCTCTTTTGAAAGTTCTTTTGAAAGTTCAAGCCCACCCCCAGCAACCCATTTCTTCCAACAAGGCCACACCTCCTAAACCTTCCAAACAGTTCCACCAACTGAAGACCAAGTCTTCAAACATGTTAGCCTATGGTGATCATTCTCATTCAGTCCACCACATTCCCCTCCCTGGCCCCCATAGGCTCATGGCCATATTATAATGCAAAATGCATTTAGTCCAACTTCAAAAGTTCCCATAGTCTTTTATCCTCAATACAGTTTCAAAGTCCAGAGTCAGCCAGGTGGCCCATGCCTTTAATATCAGCACTCTGGAGACAGAGACAGGTAGATCTCTGAATTCAAGGCCAGCCTGGTCTACAAAGTGAGTTCAAGGCCAGCCTGGTCTACAAAGTGAGTAAGCTTCTATACAGAGAAACCTTATCTCAAAAAAAAAAAAGTGTTTGTTTTTTTTTTTCAAAGTCAAAGTCTCTTCTAAGACTCAGGTCACTCTCTTAACTGTAACCCCCTGTAAAATCAAAAAGAAAATTATCTACTTCCAATATACAATGGCACAGCATATACATTACCATTCCAAAAGGGAGGAAATACAGAAGAACCAAAGCAAGATCAAAACCCATCAGGACAAACTCCAAATCATGTTGCTCCGGGTCTCTTGTCAAAGGGCTCAGATCTTCCCTTCCAGCTTTGCTACATGCAACAACATTTATATAAACACATACTAGTTTTATAAGAAAATATATTTTAAATATTTCATCTCAATTAATACTATCCAATTCATACTACAGAAGAAAACACTGGTAAAGCTAAGGACATGACTTGGGTGAGAAAGTCCTTGTCATGCAAGCCTGAAGTCCTGAGTTTGGATCCAGATCCACATTAAACATGGGCACAGTTGTGCACATCTGTAATCTCAGCACTAGAGAGGTAGAGACAGGATGCTTGGAGATAACTGGCCAGCCCACCTAGCCAAATCAGTGAGCTCCAGATTTAGTGTTTCAGAAAATAAGGGGGTGGTGTGGAATATTATTTTACGATGTGTTACATTCATATATGCTGTGGAATATTTGTTTAATGATACAAAGACATGTTTCATTCTTTTATGTTGCATTTGTTTAACTCTGGGAAGTTGTGTTACTTTGCCTGTCTAAAACACCTATTTGGTCTAATAAAGAGCTGAGCAGCCAATAGCAAGGCAGGAGAAAGGATAGGCGGGGTTGGCAGGCAGAGAGAATATATAGGAGGAGAAATCTGGGAGGGATGAGGGAGTGAGAAAAAGCAAGGGAACAAAGACAGGAGGACACCAAGGGACAGCCACCCAGCTACCCAGCCAGCAACAGAGTAAGAAGTATAGAAAGACATATAGAATAAGGACAGGTAAAAGCCCAGAGACAAAAGGTAGATGAGATAATTTAAGTTAAGAAAAGCTAGCTAGAAACAAACCAAGCTAAGGCGGGCATTCATAAGAAAGAATAAGTCTCCCTGTATTTATTTGGGAGCTGAGTGGTGGGCTCCC
>CABHPR010138326.1:6287-17173 GCA_902168415.1 Peromyscus melanophrys
TCTCTGCCTTTTAGTTAGTTTGGATAAGGGCTTGTCTATCTTGTTGATTTTCTCAAAGTACCAACTCTTTGTTTCATTGATTCTTTGTATTGTTCTCTTTGTTTCTATTAAATTGATTTCAGCTCTCAATTTGATTATTTCCTGGCATCTATTCCTCCTGGGTGACTTTGCTTCTTTTTGTTCTAGAGCTTTTATGTGTGGTATTAAGTCACTAGTATGAGATTTCTCCAACTTCTTTATGTGAGAATTTAGTGCTATGAATTTTCCTCTCATCACTGCTTTCATAGCGTCCCATTAGTTTGGGTATATAGTACAATCATTTTCATTGAATTCTATGAAGTCTTTAATTTCTTTCTTTATTTTTTCTTTGACGCGTGGGTGATTCAGTTGAGAATTATTCAGTTTCCATGAGATTATAGGCTTTCTGTAATTTTTGTTGTTGAAATCTAACTTTAAGGCATGGTGGTCTGATAAAATATAGGAGATTATTTCATTTTTTTTTTTGTATCTGTTGAGCTTTGTGACTGAGTATGTGGTCGATTTTAGAGAAGGTTCCATGGGGTGCTGAGAAGAAGGTGTATTCTTTTTTGTTAGAGTGAAATATTCTGTAGATATCTATTAATTCCATTTGGGTCATAACACCTGTTAGGTCCCTTATTTCTCTGTTAAATTTCAGTCTGGCAGATCTGTCCATTGGTGGGAGTGGGGTGTTGAAGTCTCCCACTGTTAATGTGTGGGGTTTGATGTTTGATTTAAGATTTAGTAATGTTTCTTTTACATATGTGGGTGCCTTTGTATTTGGGGCATAAATGTTCAGAATTGAGACTTCATCCTGGTGGATCTTTCCTGTGATGAAGATGTAGTTTCCTTCCCAATCTCTTTTGATTGATTTTAATTTGAAGTCTATTTTGTTAGATATTAGGATAGCTACACCAGCTTGTTTCTTAAATCCATTCAGTTGGAAAGTCTTTTCCCAGTCTTTTCCTCTGAGGTAGTGTCTGTCTTTGAAGTTGAGATATGTTTCTTGTCTACAGCAGAAGGATGGATCCTGTTTTTGTATCCATTCTGTTAGCCTGTGGTTTTTTTTTTATAGGCAAGTTGAGACCATTGATATTAAGGAATATTAATGACCAGTGATTGTTTATTCCTCTTATCTTTTGGTGGTAGTGTGTGTTCATTTCCCTTCTTTGGGATTTACTATTGTGGGGTTATCTATTGCCTGTGTTTTCATGTGTGCATCTGACTTCCTTAGGTTGGAGTTTTCCTTCTAGTGCTTCCTGTAGGGTCGAATTTGTGGATAGGTATTGTTTAAATCTGGTTTTGCACTTATTTTTGGTTGTGAGCCTAGCCTTTAACGGCTGAGCCATCTCTCCAGCCGGGCGGTGGTGGTACACGCCTTTAATCCCAGCACTCGGGAGGCAGAGGCAGGCGGATCTTTGTGAGTTCAAGGCCAGCCTAGACTACAGAGTGAGTTCCAGGAAAGGTGCAAAGCTACACAGAGAAACTCTGTCTCGAAAAACAAACAAACAAAAAAATCTGGTTTTGCCTTGGAATGTCTTATTCACTCTTTCTACAGTTATTGAAAGTTTTGCTGGTATATTAGTCTAGTGTAGCTGAAGTTTTCCTGTGTCCCACCTGGTCCACAGCCACTCAGAACCAAGTAAACACACAGAGGCTTATATTAATTAAAACTGCTTAGCCATTTGCTCAGGCTTATTACTGACTAGCTCTTACAAATAAATTAACCCATAATTCTTATCTGTGTTTAGCCATGTGACTTGGTACCTTTTCTCAGTTCTGCCTACACATCTTGCTTCCTCTGTGTCTGGCTGGCAACTCCTGACAGCCCTGTTCTTCTCAGAATTCTCCTTGTCTGCTTGTCCTGCCTATACTTCCTACCTGGCTACTGGCCAATCAGTGTTTTATTTATCAACCAACCAGAGCAACACCTATTCACAGCATACAAAACATCCCACAGTAGTCAAGCCTGGCATCTGTGGTCTCTTAGTGTCTGCATTACATCTGTCTAGTACCTTCTGGCTTTCAGCATCTCCATTGAGAAGTCAAGTGTTATTCTAATGGGTCTGCTCTTATAAGTCACTTGGCCTTTTTCCTTTGCTGCTCTTAATATTCTTTCTTTATTCTGTATGTTTAGTGGTTTAATTACTTTGTGGTGAGTGAACATTTTGGGAGGTCTAGTCTATTTGGTGTTCTATAAGCTTCTTGTATCTTCATAGCTATTTCCTTCTTTAAGTTGGGAAAGTTTTCTTCCATGATTTTGTTGAATATATTTTCTGTACCTTGAGTTGGTATTCTTCTCCTTTTTCTATCCCTATTATTTTTATTTTTATTATTTTTTATTTTATAATTTAATTTAATTTTATGTATCAGCCATGGATTCCCTTGTTCTCCCCCTTCCCACATGCCCCCGCCCCATGCCTTCCCCCCAGCCCACCCCCCATTCCCATCTCCTCCAAGGCAAAGACTCCCCTGAGGATTGAGTTCAACCTGGTAGATTCAGTCCAGGCCCAGTCCCCTCCTCCCAGGCTAGCCTTTTCATGATTTCCCAGATTTCCTAGACATTTTGTGTTATGACGTTTTTGGCTTTGGTGTTTTCTTTGACTGATGAATATTTCTTCTACTGTATCCTCTACACGGAGATTCTCTCTTCATTTCTTGTATTCTGTTGGTTATGCTTGCATCTGAAGTTCCTGTTCATTTATTCAGATTTTTGATTTCCAGCTTTCTTTCAGTTTGTATCTTCCTCTTTGTTTCTATTTTAATTTTCAGGTTTTGAAGTTTCCTTCACATGTTTAATTACTTGTTCATGGTTTTCTTGGCTTTCTTTAGATGACTTATTGATTTCTTTCACATTTTTGTTTGTCTTTTCCTCAATTTCTTTAAGGGAATTTTTCATTTCCTCTTTAAAGACGTCTATCATCTTCATAGAGTTTTTTTTTTTTTTTTTTTTTCAAGACAGGGTTTCTCTGTGTAGCTTTGGAGGCTGTCCTAGATCTCTGTAGACTAGGCTGGCCTCGAACTCACAGAGATCCACCTGGCTCTGCCTCCCAAGTGCTGGGATTAAAGGCGTGCGCCGCCGCCGCCGCCGCCGCCGCCGCCACCACCACCACCTGGCATAGAGTTATTTTTAAGGTCACTTTCTTCTGCTTCTTCTACGTTGTGATGGTCAAGTCTTGCTGTTGTAGAACCTCTAGGTTCTGGTGATGCCATATTGCTCTTTATGTTGTTGTATGTATTTTTGCACTGGCATCTTCCCATGTCTTCCTCCAATAGGTGCAAGATATGCCTATGTCTGAGCAAGCTGCTATTGGTCCAATCTGTGCTTTTTGTGTCTGTGTCTCAGGGAGCCACCCTGGGTCCAATCTTAGCTCTTGGTCTAATTGGAGCTGATGGATTTTGTGTCTCTGGGAGATGCTCTTGGTTTTATCAGGGCTCTTGATCCAATCAGAACTGACAAATTCTGTGTCTCAGGAAGCCACTCTTGGTCCAATGAAAGCTAGAGGATTCTGTGTCTCAGGAAGCTACTAGTGTAGCAAGCAAATGGGTGTGTTTGGGGTAGGGCATGGGTCTTGTACATTGCAGGGTCTGGTGGGGAGTTTTGGTGGGGGAGCCAGCCCATAGGAATCTTCCTGCTGACTGGCAACTGGGGCAGTGATGAGTGGGGGTTCCTGGGGACTCTTGTCAGTGTCTTTTTACTTAGGCCAGTAGCCTGTCCTTGTGTATAAAGCAATCCAATTCTGCAGACATTTGCTTCGTGGCATGTTTCTTGATACCTTTACTTATTCTAAAGCACAGGGAATATAAAGTTCATGTACCAAGTTAATATAAAGTTCTTAAACAGAAAAATAACATATTTACCTAAATGCAGACATGATTTGGAGATTATTAAACACACTTCTATTGAAGAGGTCAGTTAAAATGGTCTGTAAATGTTAAATTTCTAATGATATTCAAGTGACAAGAAGATTTCCCTTAGGCAAAATATCCACTTATCAAAATGATAAATTTATGAAGATTCCTTTAAATTTGTAAGATACTAATGAGTGATGACATTTATTTCTTATCATAATCTAACAAACAGGAGCTGTAGCAGTGAGCTTTCACCTTATTTATATTTGAAAAGCATAATCCAAGTCCATGTTGGACAAACCCTTCTCTTTTGCTCACTGCTATTATATCAGTTTTCTCGTTACACTTGAGAGAATTTGCAATCACGCTTCTTTCAGGTAAAGGTGGAAATCTAAAGGAAACCAATTCTTGTGGTTTCCTTAGTAGCTGAAATTTGAAAATCATTAAAAATCAGACTGTGTGACCTTGGTATGACTGTAATGCTGACCACTGAAAACTCAGTGTGGCTTTAAGAGAATCATGGAGAATCTAGATAATACAAAATTTCAAAGAAGCCATCAAGATAGCAATATTATTAAAACTGGATTATTTTTATAGCACGGAGAATAGCGTGGATTAACATTTTAATTGTTTATGATTTAATGTTTTAATTTGAATATTAAAATATGAGGTAATTTATTAATTCAGAGTGAAAATATTACTATAGAAATAGCTGAAATTTTACATTAAAACTAACTATAACCATGTAAAATCTGCTGCTATTTCCATGTTAAGGTTACAAACATATAAAAGGTTAGTTAAATCAAGTAAATGATTATATTGAAGATATGAGAGCTGAGTGGTTAATGCCAATTGTCATCTTGATTGGATTTGGAAACATCTAGGGCACTATTGAGAAATATTTTTGGTGTGTACTTCAGGGTTTTTTCCAGAGAGGAATATCAGAGAGGAATCACAATCAAGTGTGGGCATCTCGATTCTGGGGCTTTGTTCTTCTGTTGAATAAAAAGAGAAAATTAGATGAATGGATGAGTAGGCAGTATTTTTCTTTCTCCTGATCTGTCTAGTTGGGAAAAACCAAACTTCAAACCCAAATGCACAATAACCCTTTCCTCTCATAAGTTACTTTCTGTCAAGTATTGAGTCATAGAGAAAAGAAATTGAACTAATGTAGAAAGTCAAGTATCTGATTAATAAAAGTTTACTTAGTTGTCTAAAATGGTATGGAAATACATTTGACAAATAAGAAAAAGATAAATTCAAGGTTTGAATAAACATCAAACTTTATTTTTTCAAAATCATTGTTATTTAATATCAGAAAAAGAGCCTCATAAGTTAAAAAGAAAACACAATGTTTATTATCAAAAATGGGTGTCATTGTTTCAGACACTACACTACTTATGAAAATATTGAATTCAAAATATAAAGTAAGAAAATCAAAACTTATACAAAATGGATAAAAGATACAAATACCATTTCAAATGCAAGATAATTTTTACTCTACTTTTTAATTACCTTTTATTGTCTGTCATGTTTCTGTAAACATGATAGTATTTTTATTTTTAAATTTTTCCACTTGTATATCTTGACCCTATTTAATAACAGTGGAAGTTCTTCTGAAGCATAATTGTCCCTGTGTATATTTTTAGACATATGGGTTATTTATTTTACCCAATATATAGTTGAAAGTAATTTCAAACATTTCTTCCCTCTAGATACACAAGGTCTCATTTTTGAGTCCTATGAGGATTTGTGATGCTGCAGGTAGTAATACAAAATGTGGTACCACCAGATTACAAGTGAGCAGACTATTTTACTGAAGTAGACCAGCTACAGATTTCCTTATATAACCCATGTAAGAAATGGTTCTAGTAAATTGTAGCTATATTGTTAAGTTAGGTTAAACCCTATTGTTTGAATAGCTTGTGTTTGCTTTGCCCTATAAAACCATTTTTATGAATTCAATAGGTAAATATATTAACTACTTCTTTGTTACTGTGATAACACACCTTGACCAAACTGACTTATGAATGAAAAAGTCTATTTTGGCTTAGAGTTCCAGAAGGGTAAGAATCTATCATGTCAATGGGTTAGACACAGCAGCATGTTGCAGGCTAGATTTCAGAATGTGGAAGCTGGGAAACCAGACTTTCTTCAGCAATCATAAGACAGAGAAAGTGAACCAAAAAGATGGTGAGGCTATGAATTCTGAAAATATAATTCCAACAATATACTTCCTCCAACATGGCCTCACTCTCAAATATTGTCACCAATTGAGAACTGCATGTTCAAATGCATGAACCTATGAGGAACATATTTCACTTAAACCACTACAGTATGTCTAGTCTTAAGTACTACAATGCATCTCCATAGAAAAGTCAGTTCTGAATTGTTAAAGAAGGATGCATAGCCTATCATCCCTTCAGATGAAGACAAGAATGCATTATTAACTCCAAAAACTTTACAGGGAAGAGATAAATGGGTCTGAAAATGAGACAAACTGAATCAAAATGTGCCTAAATCAAGGGACACATGGATGTTTGGAAAGTAAGTTCAAACACCTGATAGCTCCATATCACAATGCAGATTTAACAAATATTCCCAGCTATTCCTTGTAGACTTTAATTTAATAGTTAAAGTAAAAAACTGATTTTACAGAAAAATCTCAGTTTCCCATCCATCACTACTATTATCCAAACAATTCAGCAAAAAGAGATCCTGAATCTAGAAGAAGTTCTGTAGGATATATTGGCCATTCTTGCACAAACAGGCCTTGTGATGATAAAACATAGTAAATGTACATAATTTTACTTCTATAGTTTATACTCTACATTTTTTTTACAAAGAAGAAATTTATTAAATTAATACTTAGTGAAGCCATATTGATATCATAAAACAGAGAGAGTGAACTGAAAATATAGCGAGGCTTTGAACTCTCAAAATCTACCTCCAATGACATACTTCCTCCAACATGGCTTCACTCTTAAACACTTTCACTATTTGGAAATTAATTAAATTAATATTTAGTAAAACTATATTGATACCTTCACTAAGTATTAATTTAATACATTTATTTTTCATTAATATAGTCTCATTGTTTACATTTATTTATTAGTGTGTATACTTGGTGGAAGGGAATGTTGCATTGTCACTGTGGTAGTTTGAATGTAATTGGCCCCCATAATATCATAGGAAGTGTCATTGTTAGGAGGTGTGACTTTGTTGGAGTGGATAAGGCCTTATTGTAGGAAGCATGTCACTGTGGGGGCATGCTTTGAGGTTTCCTATATTCAGGATATCACCCAGTGTTTTAGTTGACTTCCTGTTCTCTATAAGTCAACATGTAGCCAGCAGGATTCTGCCTGCACACCACCATCCTTCCTGCCATGATAATGGGTTGAACCTCTGAAACTCTATGCAAGCCACTCCAATTAAATGTTTTCATTGTAAGAGTTGCCATAGTCATAGTGTCTCTTCGTGGAATAGAAACCTTAACTAAGACAGTCACCATGTGGTTTCAGTGGATTGATCTCAAGTTGCCAGGCTTGATAGCAAGCATGTTTAGTCCCTGACCCAATCTTATTGTGTCTCTGTTGGTTAAAGAAGAGAAAAAAAAAAGCAGAATAATATACATTTCCAAATGTGAAGAATGTTTTTAGTAGACTAATTTATAGAATAGAATAATGGTTAGTTACAAGAAATTTATCCATTTTTCCTCAGTTGTTTTCTGCTGGATGTTTGAAAGGCTCTGTTTATGTTGTTACTTTCTGTTGGTATATATTCTTTTGTTGGGAAACTTCAGTCAGGACTCTCTCTATTAGGAACTCCAGCTAGATGCCTTAAAGGGGTTTCTCATTTAATTTGTTTTGGAAACTTTGAACTCCTGATCTGCTGCAATTTTGCTATCAAACTAATATCACCTGATACTTATAGGTGTACTTTGGCTTGATATATGCTTGAGAAACTTATTCTTTCAAAACTGAAATTTTGGCTATTATAAATCACTAATTTATATTATATATGGTATTTGGTTATTATAACCATATAAATCTGGACTGTGTAGTAGGATACCTTGGATTTAATCCACAATACTGGAAATTTATAAAGTATCAACAAAAATAGTTCATAACTTGTTTTTATTTTCAAAATAAATCTTTTACTTTATCTATTAATTTTGGTGTCTGTGTATGTAAAGATTTCACTATGCAATGCCTGTTCTTCTGAAATGACTATGCTAACAAAAATGGCTTCAAACTAATAGATATCTGATTGCTTCTGCCTCACAAGTTCTGGGATTAAATGAATGTGTCACCATTTCCAACCTCTTTACAATTTCTAAACAAGTGATTTTCTTTTTACTAAATCCTCACAATTTTAGCTCACTATTAATGTCTTCAAAAGTCTAAAAGTTAACTCTATGATACAACATTTATTGGTTGCATCTAGAATATTCTTTGATGAAAATATTGATGTAGACAAATCACCTTAAAATATGAGAATTTTTTATTTTATTTTATAATTTAATTTTACATATCAGTCACAGATTCCCCCTCCTGCCCCCCCCCCCGCCTTCTCCCCGGCCCACCCCCCATTCCCATCTCCTCCATAGCAAAGACTCCCCTGAGGGTTGAGTTCAACTTGGTAGATTCAGTCCAGGCAGGTCCAGTCCCCTCCTCCCAGGCTGAGCCAAGTGTCCCTGTATAAGCCCCAGGTTCCAAACAGCCAGCACATGCACTAAGGACAGGTCCCTGTCCCACTGCCTGGATGCCTCCCAAACAGATCAAGCTAATCAACTGTCTCACTTATCCAGAGGGCCTGATCCAGTTGGGGGCTCCTCAGCCATTGGTTCATAGTTTGTGTGTTTCCATTCATTTGGCTAATCGTCCCTGTGCTTTTTCCAACCTTGGTCTCAACAATTCTCGCTCATACAAACCCTCCTCTTTCTCGCCAATTGGACTCCTGGAGCTCCACCTGGGGCCTGGCCATGGATCTCTGCATCCGGTTCCAGCAGTCATTGGATGAGGTTTCTAGCACGACAATTAGGGTGTTTGGCCATCCCATCACCAGAGTAGGTCATTTCGGGCTGTCTCTTGACCATTGCCAGTAGTCTATTGTGGAGGTATCCTTGTAGATTTCTGTGGACCTCTCTAGAACCCTGCTTCTTCCTATTCTCATGTGGTCTCCATTTATCATGGTCTCTTATTCCTTGTTCTCCCCCTCTGTTCTTGATCCAGCTGGGATCTCCTGCTTCTCCAAGCTCTCTTTCCCTCAACCCTAGCCCTTTATTACCCCCACTCACGTCCAGGTTGTCCATGTAGATCTCATTCATTTCTCTGTCATTGGGTGATCCCTGTGTCTTTCCTGGGATCTTGCTCTCTAGGTAGCCTCCCCAGAGTTGTGAGTAGCAGTCCATTCATCCTTGCTTTACATCTAGTATCCTCCTATGAGTGAGTACATACCATGTTTGTCTTTCTGAGTCTTCGTTACCTCACTCAGGATGATTTTTTCTAGATCCCTCCATTTGCCTGCAAACCTCATGATGTCATTGTTTTTCTCTGCTGAGTAGTATTCCATTGTGTATATGTACCACATTTTATTTATCCATTTTTCAGTTGAAGGGAATCTAGGTTGTTTCCAGGTTCTGGCTATTACAACCAATGCTGGTATGAACATAGCTGAGCAAGTGCCCTTGTGGTATGTTTGAGCATTCCTTGGGTATATGCCCAAGAGTGGTATAGCTAGGACTTGGGGGAGATTGATTCCCAATTTTCTAAGAAAGCTCCATATTGATTTCCAAAGTGGCTGTAAAAGCTTGCATTCCCACCAGCAGTGGAGGAGAGTTCCCCTAGCTGCACATCCTCTCCAGCATAAGCTGTCTTCAGTGTTTTTGATCTTAGCCATTCTGACAGGCGTAAGGTGGTATTTCAGAGTCATTTTGATTTGCGTTTCCCTGATAATAAGGGATTTTGAGCAATTCCTTAAATGTCTTTCAGCTATTTGAGTTTCCTCTGTTGAGAATTCTCTGTTTAGTTCTATAGCCCATTTCTTAATTGGACTGTTGGGTATTTTGATGTCTAATTTCTTGAGTTCTATATATGTTCTGGATGTAAGTCCTCTGTCAGATGTGGGGTTGGTAAAGACCTTTTCCCATTCTGTAGGCTGTCGCTTTGCCTTGTTGACCATATCCTTTGCTCTACAAAAGCTTCTCAGTTTCAAGAGGTCCCATTGATTGATTGTTTGTCTCAGTGTCTGTGCTACTGGTGTTATATTTAGGAAGTGATCTCCTATGCCAATGCGTTCAAGACTACTTCCTACTTTCTCTTCTATCAGGTTCAGAGTAGCTGGATTTATGTAGAGGTCTTTGATCCACTTGGACTTAATTTTTGTGTATGGTGACAGATATGGATCTATTTGTAGCCTTCTACACGTTGATATCCAGTTATGCCAGCACCATTTGCTGAAGATGCTTTCTTCTTTCCATTGTATAGTTTTGGCTTCTTTGTCAAAAATTATATGTTCATAGCTGTTCAGTTTAATGTCAGGGTCTTCAATTCAATTCCATTTGTCCTCCACTTTCATTCTCAATATAATAAATAATAAATAACAAATACATTAATGCTCAATGCAATTCCTACCAAAATTACCTTGCAATTAATTCTTCAAAGAAATCTAAAAATCATCTTAAATTTCATATGGAGACATAGAAGATGAGAGATTGTCAAAATACCAAAAACAATAAAAGCACTACTGCAGGGATCATATACCCTGATGTCATGTTATACTACAGAATGATAGTAGTAATAACCCCATGGTACACACATAAATACATGTACACTGATCAACAGAACAGAACTGAGGACCCATGTTCTTAAATCCACTTGATTTCTTCCCCCTTATTTAAAAAAAATACACATTTAAGCAGCATTTTCTTTTTTTTTTAATATACAATTCAACTTTACATATCAGCCATAGATTCCCCCCATTCTCCCTCCTCCCGTCCCACCCGCCTCCCCCCC
>CABHPR010138327.1:14265-30354 GCA_902168415.1 Peromyscus melanophrys
CTCTGGGGGACCTTGCCATGGTGGGAGGAACCCGTAGGCTGTGGCACTGTACCCACCATATTATTCCTTAAGTTGGTTACCAGCTGCCTTGGGAAGGGAAAAATGGGAATGTAGGGCTCAACTGCTGCCCAGGAGTGCCAGGGAAACCACTGTGTTTTCTGTTAATGCCGGTGTCCTGGGTTTAGTCATGACCTTGTGTTTCTTTACAGTTCTTTGGTGCTAGATACAGACATACCTGTGGGTAAAAGGAAGCAATGTCTGCAGTTTCTTCAAATGGTTCAGAGTAGAAACAGATATGTTTATATACACACAAACATATATCCACACACATACACAGCAATAAAACTTATGTGGACTTCTGGATTTTAACCCACATGATTTAACTACAGAGTTGGCAGTCATTGCAGCCCTTGGGGAAGCTGGCAGCCTCACTTGCAGAGGTGCCCCTGGTTGAAGGAGGCAAGCCTGGGCATGCAGAAGCAATGGCAGTACAGCTATGAGGGCAAGGCTGCTTTACCTGCATGATCCACGTCAGCACACATCTTCCTATACTGCACATTTGTAAAGCTGCCTTGGATTAAAGTGATCCTTCTGCCTCTGCCTTCTGGGTGCTGGGAATACAGGGATTATAGACGTGAGTTGTCACACCCAGCATCATTTCACTTTCAGTGAATCCGGGCAGATGTAATGTTCACCAGATGACTAGGTTTTGCAGAGAGAGAAAGAGATATGTTCTTGTCAGGAAACAATTTGTAAAAGTATTATAAAAATTATTATTATAAAATATAAGCCAAAAACTCAGAAGAAAGTTGAAGTAATTAAACTTCTGAAAGAAAGAAGGCTTTTTAACTTTTGAATTGGTAGGAAAAGTAGCAATTGGCTAAAATAAAATGTAAACTTTTTTAGGTAAAATAAAATAAATATAAAATAAAATAAAAATTGCCAGGTGGTGGCTCACACCTTTAATCCCAGCACTAGGAGGCAGAGGCAGGTGGATCTCTGAGTCTGAGGCCAGTCTGGTCTACAGATAGAGATCTGGGACAACCAGGGCAGTTATACAGAGAAATGGTTGCACAGAGAAACCCTCTCTCAAAAAATGGAAACAAAAAACAAAAACAGTAAAATTTTAAAAGTGTTTGCAAAGCAGGACTGGAAGGTGTCACTCAGTGATCAGTGTGTACTTGGCTTGTGTGAGGCCCCAGGCTCCAGCACAGTACTCCCCCCCCCCCCAGACACACACACACACACACACACACACACAGAACTGTAGCAGAGGCAGGAAGCTCGTGTTTGCAGCGATTGCTGTGGAGGTAGGGTGGTGGAGTGGTGAGAGCCAGGGTGCCTGGTCAGTGTGTGGAAACACGCATACGTGGCCAGTAAAGAGGAAACTCAGGTTGACCCCGTATGTTGATGGTCATGAGGTAATCCATGGCCCAGGGATCCCATTTCTGCTTTACTAGCATGGCTGCTGAGTACAGAAAAGGCTTCCATCCGTTGATTTTTTTTTTTTTTTTTTAATGTACTGTGTGTGAGGCCTTGCATTAGCTGCAAGGACTTTGGTGACCGAGGAAGAGATGCAGGTAGGTGTGTGCTTAAGCAGGCGGTGGCCACCATGAAAGATTTACAAACAGTGGATTGCTCTCATATAATCTTGCTCTTAGGATGTCAGAATGGCAGGGATTTTTTTTTTTTTATTTCATAGTTAATGTGTATCAAAAAGCAGGTTTGACTTTGTTTAGATCTTCAATCAAGGGTAGTGAAAGAAACCCCCTTTGGAAGCGTGCTGTGGTACATTGTGGGCCTCAGTTCTTTGAAATGGGCAGACTAAGAGGTACCAGAAGAAAATGGCTCCCTTTTTTAAAGATTTATTTTTATTTCTGTGTATGAGTGTTTTGCCTGCATGTATATTTGTACACCATGTACATGCAGTACCCACAGAGGCCAGAAGAATGTGTTGCATTCCTTAGAACGGGTGTATGCTGGGAATTGAACCAAGGTCTAAAAGAGCACCCGTGCTCTTAACCACTGAGCCATCTCACCAGTCCCTCAAAATTGCTCCCATTGACTTCCAGGAATTTTAGATTGACCTCTTGGACTTTTTAAAATGGCTTCTAAACTATCAAATGTTTTGTTCATTTGTTTGTATGTTTTAGTCATGGCATAGGGAATAATGCAAGCATATGTAAGCCATCAAGAGATGCAGAGCTGCCAGTGAGACACTGAGGCCTTTGAGGGCATAACCCTGTGAGGACGGTTTAGCTTGTGGCACAATGATGAAACGGGTGCAGAGGAGACCCAGTGAACAGTGTTTACATGGTGGGCTTTGTACCATTCTCTCCCCGTGTGTTCTCCCAAATCTTGGTGAAACCCTGTTGCTGTTATAGTGAGGACAGTCACAAAGTGCGGCCTGTTTTGTATACAAGAGACTGAAAGTCTCTACCATTACCCAGAACCCAGCTTACTCCCAGAAGCTGCCCTGATTGGGATGCATGCTTTGGCTTGACCGTGATCCCTGCTCAGTGCTCCGTGGGGCTCTGATGACTTTCTTTCTTGCTCTTCCTTAGCGACAAGACTCTGTGACGATGAGAAAGCTGCAGACCCCTGAGGAGATTGGTGTGCCTGTGTCCAGGAATGGCTCTGTGCCAGGCCTGAAGTTACAGAATGGATGTGTTCCGGCAAAGGCACCTGCTGGGTCCCCTTCCCCAAGACTCACCCCAACACCCACACACATGCCCACCATTCTAGATGAGCCTGGAAAGAAGGTGAAGAAATCAGCTCCCCCGCAGTCCCTCACTGCATCCCCTACCACGTCTCAGGGCTCTCCAGGGACCAGCGAATCCAGGAGCCAGCGGCCTGGCTCCTGGTCAAGCAGGGACACCATCTTCTCTACCTCACCAAAGCTCCTGGCCAAAGCCTTTGCTAATGGGCACAGGCTGAAGGGGGAAGGCAATGGTGTGGACCTGGAGAAGGGGGCTTCGAGCGGCTCGAGCCCTGAGCACTCTGCCAGCAGTGACCCTGTCAAGGCCCCACAGACCCCAGAGGGCAGAGCTACACATTTCTGTGATTCTCAGGAAACAGACTGTCCCACCGCTGGCCATTCCAAAGCACTGCTGAACGGAGTAGACCCCAAGATAGTGAAGCAGAAGTCCCCTGCCCTGAGCAGCACCTCCACCGAGCCCACGAGCCTCATGTCTCCTCCACCAGCCAAAAAACTGGCCCTGTCTGCCAAGAAGGTGGGTCTGGGGGGGTCTCCTCTCTGGAAGTGCCTTGGGACTCAGTGTGAGGATAGGGAGATAGGAAATTACGAAGGAGTGTGGCCTCCTTCACTCCTGTAGTCCAGAGGACCAGAGTGCCGATGGGTATTCCCAGCAATGTGCCAGTTGAAAGGGCTGTTTGGGGAGGAGGTGGTAGGTCTTGAGGGTATACCAGTTATTCAGCACCTCGGGTTACTGGTGGAGTGTAGGTAAGAGTACTAACCAGCTTTCTATAAATGGTCTGCTGGTTGAGCCCCAGAGGAAGACCTGGGGCCAGCAGGATGCTCGGGGAAAGGACAGCTGACAAGGGCACGGAGAGGGCACAGTGGGGCTGGGCGGAGTTCCCCTCAGAGCTGTGTGGGCAGTGAGTGATGTGTGGGAGCTGTGCTGGGATACTTGTTTAAATGTCCTTCCTTTTTCCTTTTTATTTCTAACCAACAACACTCTCTGGTTCTTCTTCTGCCATCCCCTCTCTCCCCCTCCCCCTCCCTGTTTTTTTCTTCTGTCCCTTTATTCATCTGTCTGGGCTCTTTTATTTTATTTTTATTTATTTTCAATTTTGTTTTCCCTCTTCACTCACGGAAACCTTTTTTAGACCACCAAGTTTTTATTTATGTCAATAACTGCAGGCCAGCACCCTGCGGAGGGCGACCGGCAATGACATCCGTTCACCTCCCCCCTCAGCATTCTCCGACCTCACCTACCCCATGAAAGCCACCCACCCCGTCGTTGCCTCCACTCGGCCTGTCAGTAAAACCAGGTGAGCTTGGGCAGAGGCCCCTGGGTGCCGACTCCTTCAGCTGCCTCCACAGCATGTTGTAACCTGAGGTGCTGCGTGCTGTCCTGACTTGTGTCCACCCGAGAAGTCAGACCCCATGTGAGTCCAGAGGCACGGGAACCCCACAGGGACAGCTTTCCTGCAGGGTCATGACTTGGTCTCCAACAGTGCCTCCATTGCCTTAGCCCTCCCTGTAAGGCATCCCGAGTCTCCCGGCTGCCGGCCGCATGCCAGACCTGCAGCGGGGAGACTGGGTTTTCAAGTGCTATAGAATTCTTCAGGGCCCTTTAATCTCATCCGTGGATGACCTTCCCGATCCAGTGAGGCGCTGGAACACATGGTGCTTGTGTCCCTTAGAGTGCTGAGTGCAGGATAGGAAGATACGCAGTTGTCTGGGTTCACAGGGACCAGATGCTTCAGCAGCTGGGAGACAAGGATGGAGAGAGGGCAAGAGTGAGGTTCTGTGACACTGCTGGCTCCTCCAGTCCCGGGATGCTGTGAGGGTGACGTCTCTGTTGCTGCCTCCACCCCAAACATGAACATGCATATGTCCTGTCTCCAGCATAACATTTTTGGTGTATCCTTCAATGTTAAGGTTCCCAAATGTTGAGACACTGTGGGGGTGTCTCATGTTTTTGTTGGAGACGGGGTCTTACTTTATAGACCAAGCTGGCCTCAGATTCAGATCCTCCTCCATCTGCCTCCCGAGCGCTGGGGCTAAAGCTGTGCTCCACCACACTTGGCGTAGACGCTCTTGTCTTAATTACTTAGGTGTATGTGTATGAGTGTCTTGCCTGCGTGTGTATCTGTGCACCATGTGTGTGCCTGGTGCCGACAGGTCAGAAGAGGGGACCTGGCGTTACAGGGGAATGTGAGCAATGTGGGTGCTGGAAATGACCCACCAGCTCAGCAAGTGCTCCTCACTGCTGGACCCCCTCCCAGCCCCATGTAGGTGTGTCTTAAAGCTCTGGCAGACACTTAGAGTCACGTTAGTCCGGGCGGCACTGCCAGTCTGTTCTAGTTTGGATGATGGCAAGTACCGTCTCCATGAATCCACTAAACCTTTGTGGGTCCCACAGGCGCACCTCACCTGCTCAGTCCTGCCTTACTTCTCTTAGAATAGTCGCCTCTGTGAAAGTGGGTTCCCAGACGCCACACCGAATTCAGAGGAACGTAGCCATGGATGGTGCATGGCTTGTTGGGCTGTTCTTGGAATGCTCAGTCCCCAAGGGGAACCATGATGGCCTCTGGAAGATAAATCTGGACAGAACGTCTTGTTCATTTCACCTCCTAACACATTCCAGTTGAAAATTTGAAACATTGGGATTTGGTTCCTTCCTTTTGCTTTTAGTTTTTGTTGTTTGAAGGGAGGATTTTGGGGTTTGGTTTTGAGACAGGGTTTTACTTTTATAGCCCTGGCTGGCCAGGAACTCACCGTTTCTGCCTCCCAGGTGCTGTCTGAGGCCTCTGGTGGGATGCCCAGTGGGTTTGTTTTGTTGTAGCCCTTAGCTGTGTGCTGGAGGATGACCTTGAACTTCTGATCCTCCAGCCTCTATGTCCTAAGTTCTGGTGTTAACACTTTTTATTGTTTGTCAGTCTGTTTAAGGACAGGCTGTCAAGTGGTACAGGCTGGTCTTCAACTCACTTAGTAAATGCTGGCCTTGAATGCCTGATCTTCTTGCCACTACCTCCTAAGTGCTATGATTGCAGGTATGTACCACCATGCCTGAATAAAAAAAAATAGAATGTGTAATACTCAGATCTGTGCTGGGCGTGTAGCCCAGTGGCACGGTGCTTGTTTGGCATGCCCAAGGTTCTTAGTTCACCTTTCAGCACTACCAAAAGAAATGCTTTGTAACACGAAACTGAGACATGAATTGCTTTTATTAACTCTGACTTTGGGTAAACTGAATTGTGTTAGCCTGTCTTCAAAAACCATGGAATTTGTGTATCTAAGAATTACAGAGACAAAATAACCTTTTAAAATTCTAGGGTGAGCTGGGCATGGTGGCACTCACCCAGGCACTCAGGAGGCAGAGGCAAATGTATCTCTGTGAGTTCAAGGCCAGCTCAAGTTTCATAGGGAGACCTCATCTCCCCAAACTATTTTTTGTTTTGTTTTGTTTTTGTTTTTGTTTTTCGAGACAGGGTTTCTCCGTGTAGTTTTTTGGTGCCTGTCTTAGATCTCGCTCTGTAGACCAGACTGGCCTCAAACTCACAGAGATCCGCCTGTCTCTGCCTCCCGAGTGCAGGGATTAAAGGCGTGCGCCACCACCGCCCGGCTCCCCCCAAATTCTCACGGTGTAAAGGGAGGTGGAGTGGGGGTTGGTGGAAGAATGGCTTGTGCAGATCTTCTGCAGTGACTTCCCGGTACTTATTGTCTACAGGGCTGTTACACCTGCTCCCCGACCATCTGCCCTCCTGAAGCATTCCATCCGCCCCCACTCTGCATCACTGTCCAGTAGTAGCGCCAAGCCCTTAGGGACATCAGAGCCACAGAGCTGCCGCACCTCTGCCTGGATGCCCCTGCCTCAGGTCAATGGGCACTTCATGTCCCACTTACACCAGCTGCCAGAGGCCAGCGAGGCCCCGCACAGCCCCTCCAGAAAAAGGAAAAAGACCCTTAATGGAGATCCCCAGAGACTGGGCATAGATACACACCTCCCACAGTGCCTTGGGGGTGCACCTGCAGCAGCACGCAGGAAGAGGAAGAAGAAGAAGTGCCTAGAGGGTGAGGCTGCCACAGCTCCCCAGCAGGAAGGCCAGTCTCAGGACCAGCCTTGGAGTCCCAGGGGCCGGAAGGAAGAGGGTACACATCCCCAGGTAAATGGCCATCAAGTGAATCACGTCCTGGACAGTCACCATGTGAGCAGCAAGAAAAGGAGGAAGAGGAAGAGATCAGAGGGACTTAGCCAGGAAGCCACCCTGTCCCAGAACCTACTACAGCATGGGTAAGAGCATGGCTGGGATGCACCCATAGCCTTCCCAGGTGGTGTGGGCTAACAATACAGTGCTGGCCTTGACGTGGGGTTTAATGTGCCCTGTGTCTGTTTATGCCAGTTCCCTTGGGGGTGGAAGAGTACAGCCACATCTAGGCCACGGCTATCACTGTGCATAAGAACAGCCAAGAACAGCGGGTCAGGTGGCCCCAGGCCAGGCTCTGTCTTAAATGGGGTTGCAGCAACATCCTATGGATGCAGTGTACGTGTCCCGATAGAGCCAGAGGGACCGCGTGTTATCTCTAGCACCATGCTGACTGTGGCTGTGGACAGCAAGCCTCACACAGCACAGCCAACTCCTCAGCTCTGTGGAGTGAACCACCACCATTCACACAGCACTGCCGGCAGTCTTAGGAGTGTTGTGGGGGAGCTTGTTTTTTTATTTATTTGTTTGTTTTATGTGTGTTGATGTGGGGGTGTCAGGTCCCCTAGAACTGGAGTTACAGGTGGTTATGAGCTGCCATGTGGATGCTGGGAATTGAACCCGAGTCCTCTGGAAAAGCAGCTAATGCTCTTGAACGCTGAGCTATCTCTCTAGCCCTGCTTTGGTTTCTTTCCAAGTTCTTTTTTTTTCCCCTCTTAATTTGTGTGTGTGTGTGTGTGTGTGTGTGTGTGTGTGTGTGTGTGTGTGTACATGCATGCATGAGGACAACTTGCAGATGTTCATTCTCCTTCCACCATGTAGGTTCTGGGGATCAAACTCAAGTTGTCAGCCTTGATGGCAAGCATATTTATGCACTGAGCCATCTCAACAACTTTTTTTAAACATTGTATTTATTTGTTTACCTGTGTGCATGTGAGCCTGTTTGCACACCATGACACATGTGTAGTGGGCGACTTGAGGGAGTAGGGATCAAATCCAGGTCAGTAGGCTTGGTACCAAGTGCCGTTCATAGCTGAGCTGTCTCCCAGACTCGGGGTAGAGCTTTCTGCAGAGTTCGGGTGGAGCTGTGGTGCCATCGAGGAGAGAGTGCCGCTCTTGCCTGCGGGTGTACCTGAAGGGCTGACTGGCCGCTCCTCTCGCTCCCACAGCTGCTCCCCTGCAGACCGCTGTGAGCCTGAGGCCAGGACAGAGTTGCAGAGGAAGAAGAAAAGGCGAAAAAGGAACCGTGAGTCACAGCAGGAGGAGGAGGAGGAAAGCAAGCACCTAGAAGGCCAGAGGAGCCCGAGGCCCAGCGTCACCCCAGTCCCTGAGCTGAGCGTGAACGGCCATCTTTCTAGTGACCACCTGGGTGAGGACTCCTGCGGATAGCCACCGAGGGGGCAACTTACTGTTCCTCATTGCAGCTACTGGGAGCAGTAACCACACGTCAGCTTTCTGTCACTAGCTAATACCTGAGACAGTCGTCTTAAGAAAAAGCATGGCTGGGCATAGTGCCTGAGTGTATAATCCAAGAGCTTGAGAGGGAGGCAGGCAGAGCTCTAGTCTCGGCTCCGTGCCCCGTGCAGTTCTGGGCCTCTGGTGCAGCTTGTCACAGTGGCACATGGCAAAGCAAAACTGCTCACTATGGTCAGGAAGCCAGAGAGAGGGAAAGGGTGGCTGTGGTCCTACTCTTCCCAGGGAGGGCAAGCCAGTGACCTGAACACCTCTGGTAGCGCCTTCTAGGGTCCAGGCCTCCAGGGCATGGGCCTGTGAGGGACTTTAAGGTCTCCACGGCAGCAGGCCCTTTGTGGCTGGCTAGGTAGCTTCCACTTAGAGGTAGTCCCCTTCTTCTGTCAGACAGAGGATGGGGTCTCGTGCTGGCTTTTGTTGTTTTGGACAGTGGGGTAGGTCGTCACTGGGAAGGGAGCGGTTTGGCAGCTAGTCCTGTGGTGCCGTTAGAAGGATGTGTGCTTGTCTCTTCAGTGATTCGGTTTCAGTGTGTCATCTGATTGCAGGACTGGGACAAGCACCTCTCATTACCTGGAACAGAGATCGAGAACCTGATGTGGTCCAAGAGTTGCTCCAGGACTCAGCTGATAAGGCTTATGGGAAAAAAGGTATGGATCTGAGGCAGGGCTTCGCTTCCTAGGGACTGATTCATTTGGGTTGTGTGTGTGTGGGGGGGGGGGGGGCGGTTCTGGTGTGCTGATATGTGGTAGACACGCTGCTCAGATTTATAGAACTTAAATAGTTATTGACTGTGTTTAACCTGACCCCTGCTGGGGCACAAAGGCAGATTCTGTTCATGGATCCCAAAGATCTGAGGCCCAAGAGCAGGACAAAGTGGGAAGCATAAACCCTGGGCCCAGAATATCCTGGTCCCCAGTTCAGAAGGCCAAGGGGATGGAACCCTCCAGTTCTAGTGCTGGCAGTCCTGACATTGGCAAGCATGAGCAAGAGACTCTTTTTCTGAAGTGAGAGCACAAGTTACAGAGAGGAAGTTTACAGTTGGAATTGGAGCTCTCACTGATCACACCCTCCTCCCCTTTCATGTGCCTTCTGTGAAAAGGCAGTCAGAACCTGGAGTGGTTAGAGTAGATGGGCCTTGGTGGTAAATGAGTCCTGAGGAGAGTCTGCAGGGTGACTGGGACCCGTGGGCACTGATGGAACCTGTCTTGTACAGTTTTGACCTGGGATGGCGAGCTTTCAGCGGTCAGTCAGGATGCTATCAAGGACAGCAGATTGGCCCGGACCCAGACCGTGCTTGATGACTGGGATGAAGAGTTTGATCGAGGGAAGGTATGGCGTGCGGCTGTGACCACAGGCTCGGGGCAGCTTGAATGCTGAGAGCAGTCTGTGGTGCAGGTGTGCACAGAGCGGTCAGGTTGGAGTCAGCCTCCAGGTCCCCTCCCGCTGGGATGTTTCTCCTGTGCATCCAGTACCCTGGGCAGGTGTGGGTCTCTTCCACCTCTCTCTTCCTCAGGAAGGTGGGGGCGGCAGGAGCCTCCCTCAGAGGGCACTGTCCATGGGCGGTAACAGCACCTGTGTCTAGGAGGCATATGCCGTGTGTGCAGCAAGAACCCTCCGAGGCTTGGGGGAGCCTCTCTGGGAGGTAGCTTTGCGCCTTTCCTGGAACTCGCTTTGGAGACCAGGGTGGCCTCGAACTCACGGAGATCGGCCTGCCTTTGCCTCCCGAGTGCTGGGATTAAAGGTGTACGCCACCACCGCCCGGCTGACACTGTGATTCTTTTTTTTTTTTTTTTTGGAGCTCACTTGGTAGCCCAGGCTGGCCTCGAACTCAGAGATCTGCCTGCCTCTGCCTCCCGAGTGCTGGGATTAAAGGCGTGCGCCACCAATGCCCGGCCAACACTGTGATTCTTAATGTAGGAAAAGAAAATGAAAAAGTTCAAGAGAGAAAAGAAGAGAAACTTCAATGCTTTCCAGAAGCTTCAGAGTAGACGGAACTTTTGGTCTGTGACTCACCCTGCTAAGGTCGCCAGCCTCAGCTATCGCCGCTGAGCTTGCTGCACTTGTTAGAGGTCAGCTTGGGTGTGTGTCCGTCTGCTGTGTGTGTGCTCCATGGTCTGTGTATGTCTATGTGTTCGGTGTGCATGTTGGTGTGTACCTCTCTGTCTTACTTATCTGTCTCTGGTGGCTGATGTGTGTGTATCTGGTGTGTGTGTAGCATGTGTAGTCTCTGGTGTATGGTCTGTGGTGTTTGTCTTATGTGTCTGTGGTGTGAGTATGGTATGTATATGTCTATGGTATGTGTGTCGTATGTATGTGGCACATGTGGCCTGTGGTATGTATGGTGTCTGACTATTGGTATATGTGTTCTGTCTGGTGTGTGTTTGTGGTGTGTTTGTTTGGTAAATGTATTGCGTGTCTGGTGCATAAGTTAATGATGTGTATGTCTTGTGTCTATTTGTAGGTGTGACTGACAATGTCTTTTGAAGGACCCAGGGATGTCATAGGATTGTCATGGTTTCTCTTCTCACCAGGAAGACCAGTATGCCTGTGCCACTGCATCCCAGAGCTGTCACATCACACCTTGGGAACTGTCCACTTGGATCTGAGGAGCGGCCTTGCAGCCTCTACTGTACTGTGAGCCTGCCATGGCGGAGGCTCCTGGGGCCACAGTTCATAGATGATCCAATGTAGAAGCCCTGGGGCTTCAGCTCAGGGGCTCTGGTGGCATTCATAATGAACCTCACAAGAGAAAGCCTGGCCTGTGGTGTCATGCTGACAGTAACCTAGGAGACATCTGGAAAGGCTGAGCATCCTCATAGACCCTGGGGTCTAGGTAGGAAAACCCCTCTGTTCCTGGTCTGGGACTGTCAGAGACAAGGGACTGGAGCCAGCATCTCCCAGCATGTCCTTCACTCAGGATGGCGGCATGTTAGTGCCTCTTGTGGTGAGCCCTCCTTTGCTTTCCTAAGCTGGAGCTGTCTCGTGGCCCTTTCCTCAGAGGGGCCCCTGTGTGACTGACTGTCAGCTGCAGGGAGGAGGACCCCCTGGTGACTGCACTGTCCCCCCACCCCCAAGTGCATCTCCTCAAAAGGACTCCACACCTTCTAGAAATCAGCAGCTGCTAGGGATCGGAGAGCCTTGAAATAGGTGCCAGTGCCTCTGCTTCTAAGGCTGCTGTCCCCGCCGAGGTGACTTTGTGAGCTTCTCCTGCATCTGTAGTAGCCTGCGGGTCTCTGTCAAGGTGGTGGTCTTTAGAGGTGAATTCTCCGTTATTTTACTGCTTACGATAAAGCATTTATTTTTGGCGGGCCTGTGGCTTCCAGTAGCAATTTGTTCCTCTAATATGCAAATACTGGCTTCATTTGCTCAGTTTTGTGAGTGCTTTGCAAGTGAGCTGATTGTACAACTCAAGAAGAGTCCTTTCCTGCCCTGTTCCAGCTGCCCCTGTGGACTCAGGGTTTAACAAACAAGACAGCACCCAGGAGAGGGAAAGTGCCAGAAGGTTCCTCCCCATGGGTCACACCTCTTCTTTCCCAGAGTCCTAGGCTGCTCTGGGCTGGCCTCCTCAGTCTGGGCTTCTTGGGAGGGGCAGGAGCTGTCTTATCACTTCCACGAGCAGCATTTTATCCAGCTGCCTGATCAGGGCCTCACTTGCTGCAAATGTGGAAAAAGAAATGTGTTCTCCATGTGGGGAGGTGAGGTCCTGTTTCCATGTGGGCGTTTCTGAGCAGCAGTTCATGGTAGGTCTGCTGGCTGAGTCTCCCAGCCAACTGTGATGAGTCTTGTGTGGCTGGGTTCTGGATATCATGTCCAGGAGTGGTGTGGGCTTCATGTGTTGTCTTGAAGGGAGGCAGGCACCTTCATGGGCAGGGATTATCATTTCCTTTGAGGTATTGTCATTTGTTCCTGTATCAGTTGCTTCCTGGCCACATTTGTTTTTTCCTATGACATTCTCTGGTTGAAAGTTGTAGGAGTTGCCAGCACAGAATTGATCTGTCTCCCATGTTTCCTCTACATGGGTTCCTTCCTTTGTCTAATAGATTATCTGTTGCAAAATCTCTTCCAGGGGAGTATAATCCACTGCCTCTTGGGTAGTCATGATCCCCCAACTGACATCCTGACTTCTGGCAGCATGTGTTGCTGTCAGTGAAGGCAGGTCCTCTCCTTCCTTAGAAGCCATTAGAAACAGGCTAGGGACAGAATGGGCCTGGAAAAATCATTAAAGTTCTAGGTGACATGTACTGTCATAAGTAACTGAAGCTTTTCTAAAAGCACCATTTTGTTGGATCAAGTCACATCATTTGAACTGCGTGCTTGGCAGTAGCTATGGTTTGGGCCCGTGTGCAGAGGGCCACCTCCCGGTGTTTCTGTTCTCCCTCACCTGCCTGTTGTTAGGGGCTCTTCTCATCCTACATCCTTATGTGGCTGCATCTGTATGTGTACAGGAATCCCCAAACTCTCCACTCCCTCTTCAGGAGCCCCCAGATATTGCCAAGATCTTGGTGCAATAAAGTAATGCATTTTTGTGAGTTCCTTCTGTGTCTGCCTTTTCCTTTCCTTTTTAAAAAAAGCAATGGCCAGGTTGCTTCCCCAGGTCAGGTGGATGTGCTTCCATGCTGCACTCTCGGGTGGCCATCCGCAGCTGGGATCAGAGAGCCTAGGAGTGTTGGCCATCTTGAGCAATGTACTGGAATCCCCTTCTCAGGGGGGAAAAAAGTTTTTTTTTAAATAAAAGATTTAAAGAAATACATGTAAATTTATCCCATAATTGTATTTGTTTAAATTTAAGAATGAAGACGGACAGGCAGTGGTGGTGAACGCCTTTAATCCCAGCACTTGGGAGCAGAGGCAGGTGGATCTCTGTAAGTTCGAGGCCAGCCTGGTCTACAGAGTGAGTTCCAGGACAGCCAGGGCTGTTACACAGAAAAACCCTGTCTTGAAAAACCAAAAGAAGGAGGAGGAGGGGAGAGGAGGAGGACGACGACAGCTTCTGGTTCTGTAAATGTTGGGATGATTTTAAATGAACACCATAGAAAGGAAGCTCAAAGCAGCATTGTTCCACTGAGATGTGCTGCTTTGTTTTGCTCAGAGGACGTGAGGTTGCCTCACAGATGGTGAGAATAGGGCGGGATGAGGATTTGGATCTAAGTTTGACCTACATACAGGTGGAGAATGTTGTCACCATCTGTTGTGGGGAACACTTTCTGGGGAGACATAAACAAATGTCCACCACCTCACAGGGCACCAGTGTCAAACAGTAGAAAAGCTCCACCAAAGTCCCAACTGTGGGGCCCAGTAAACTATTGGGTTTACCTCCAGAGCATTAGTGACTGCAAGGCAGCCACACCACAGGCATGGATGATGACTTCCCACCCTCTGCCAACCCTCCTCAGTGTCTATACTCCAGCAAGTTCTGAGACCACGGGTTCATGTACAGTTACGGCAAATGTATGTACGTCTACGATTGTCTGGGAAGAGCCGAGGGAAATGATTGAGATAGAGTGAGGCTCCTCAGCCCATCCTTCAGCAGGGATATCACCTGTCAACTGACGTGATTTTGAGTCAGTGTTGTTCCAAGGATAGTGTTGTGCAATACCATAGTCCCTTCTGGCCTAGTGGTGGCACGATGTCCCAGCAGCTTCCCAGCCACAGGTTGGAGGCATGGTGAGAAGACACTTGTGTTTTGTGTGGACGAGGGTTTCTTCCATTGACACAGGACTTCATTAGGTGTGTATGGAAATTGGTGGGTTCTCCATGTCCATCCCAGCCTTTGGTTAGCACCTGTCCTAAAAGCTGGGATCAGATAGGTCCCTCTGAGGGTGCCTGTGAGCAAAAGGGTTCCAACTAGAAAAGCCACCCTTCAGGTCTGGACAGTTGCTGGGGCAGAAGCAGCTTCCAATTTAGTGGATTTCGCTCCAAGTGCCACTCAGCAGTTCCGTATTGACTTGGCACCTCTATGCCTCCTCCTTTAGGGACTTCTGGAAGCTTCCAATCTAGCAGACACAGGGAGTTTGGTCTTTGGCTTAGTGTTCTCAGATGTTTATCCAGACAAGTCAAGATGAGAACAGAAAAGCAAGCATGCAGGTGAGGTGAGGCCACTGCCGGCCACAAACCAGAGGAGGGCGCAGTGACTGTTCTTCTGGGCACAGTGGTGACAGGGTGCTAAGATCTTAGTGCCACTTCCCCAACCCCTAGCTGGCTCTGGTATGAGTGTGAAGCCAAGCAGATGACTCGCTGGCAGCAGAGGATCCCACAGGCAGAGCTGACAGTTCCAATGTAGGATGAGTGCTTTGGGGACAAAGGACCCCACGGCCCGAGGAAGGTGTGGAGGAAGTGCCTGGAGGAGGGGCAGTGTGAGAGTGTTGACGGGGTCAGCCTGGGCTCCTGAGATAACTAACTCCAGGCAGTGACAAACGTGACCCAGGCAGGCGGTACTGGCCAACCTGGTCTGACTGGCCTCTTAGACACCTGAGCTGACAGCTTCTGCACCTGGAAAGGGGTGGAGTACAGAGGCCACGGGAGGATGGCCTGTGGGAGGCCAAGAAGGCTCCCAGCCCCGAGCTAAGCGCAGAGACCCACACGTGTAGTGTCCCTTACTTTTCTTCTGACAGAGTGCCGGCGAAAGCAGTGTAAGAAAGGAAGGGTTTGCTCTGGCTCGCTTAGAGCCTGCAGTCCTTCCTGATGGGAGAGTCATGGCTGCAGGAGCGGGAGACAGCTGTCACATTGTATCCGCTCTCAGGAACAGAGATGAATGCTGGTGCCCAACTGCCTTCTTTTTATGCAGTCAGTCCTCAGCCACCCCCAGTTAGAGGGATCTTCCCACTTCAGGAAACCCAGTCTAGAAGTTTCATCACTGGCCTGCCCAGAGATGTGTCTCCTAGGTGATTTTAGATCCTGTCAAGCTGGCAATATTAACCATTGCATGCCTGAAACAAGCTATGGACACCATTGTCCTCCAGCCTCCATGGCCTGCAGCCACAGGAAGAGGTGCCTCTCTGGGGTGGCCTGGGCTCCCACTTGGTTTTCCCTTCCGGGGGTGGACCTTGCTGCCTCCTGTGTCTCCCTGTCCACTGTGCTCGGAAGTCTCCTGTCTTGAGATGTCATACTTTCCTTTAGTATGCTTCAGCCTCCATTCGTGGCCCCGTTCAGCTCCCATGTGTGACGTTTGCCCCCGGCTTCAGAGGACCGCCTGTCACCGCCCCTCCCCCGTCCTCTCATGCACCATGCAGGGTGAGCCAGTGGACACTCAAGTATGGATTCACACAGCTCAGGTGGCCCGCTGGGACCGCCCTGCTGGCAGGTTGTGGTCTGCCCTTTGATCTGTGCTCACTCCTGTACTTGGCCACAGTCCCTGACTTCAGCCTGGAGTTCTTCCCCTGTCTGCTCCTGAACACCCGATCTAACTGCCTACTGTCTTAAAATGCCCTCCTTCCACCTGGGACGCTGGTCATTCTCCTGGACTTGGTCTCCCACCGAGTTCTCCAGTTTCATTGTCTCCTAAAACAGGAAACCCTGACTGGATGGTGGGACAGACAAGCTCCCGTGAGAGGACAGAGTCAGAGAGTCAGGTGATGCACCCTTGCTCTCAGCCAAGATATCCCTGAGGCCCCGGGGACCTTGGAGCTCCTGTCTCAGGTCCACCTCTACCAGGTGCCTTAGGTCAGGGACCAGCCCCTTGCCAGTTGGCCAACTGGAGGCTGTTGCTTATGCCCAAGGCTTCCTCAA
>CABHPR010138328.1:0-42990 GCA_902168415.1 Peromyscus melanophrys
AAAAAAAAAAGCTAGTTCCAGTAATGCTTAATCCTTTTTAGTCGTTACTTAGTGAGATGCAAAAGACCCCAAATGTGGGAGACTGATGATGCTCTTACTGTGCACCCGAACTGAAGAGTAAGTCTCTAATACCAAAGATACCACATACTTGGATCACAGAACATGGAATGATCAAGTATGCATGGACATGTACCTTGTGAACTAAAATAACAACCAACCTAGAAAAAGTTGTTCATCGACTGAATGGTGACACGGCGTCATGGAAGTAACTAACCACTTTTTGACTGTGTTGAAATCCTGTTCCACAAGATGAAACCCATATCTGCACAGATATTGGGCCAAAAACCTAGGGCTAGATAGATCACAGACCCTAGTAACTAACTTAGGCAATATACCAATTTCTTTACGAACTATACAGCGGAGCCTGCAGACTAAGCAAGCAATGGGTGCCTGTCTGGGGAAAATTTCCCTTCCATTTCAGAATCCATCAGTACCCATAGCTCAACGTAGACTTGTGGGGGGGGGGGGGGGGGGGGGGGGGGATGTAAACCCTTTCACCATCCATAACTGGCTGTTTTCAGATCTATTCTTGTGCGAAGAACTCCAGCTACTATGCTGTTTTATTTCCAGAAGACTTTTTAAAAGTATTTCTATCTTCTGGCTGTTACTTTCCTTCTGCTCTTTCTTCTGCAGTACTCCTAGAGCCTAAAGAGGTTGACACTTGTGGCCAGAAGTTTTCCTGTGTCCTGCCCCATCCCGCAGCTGCTTGGTCTCAAGTAAACACACAGAGGCTTATATTAATTACAAACTGTTAGTCTATGGCTCAACCTTCTTGCTAGTTAGCTCTTACAACTTAACTCAACCAATTCCTATTAATCTATTTTGCCACGTGGCTTTGTGGCATTACCTGTTCTCTTGCATCTCCTGCAGGTTGTGGTGATATTGTGTTCCCCAATGTACTGTGCACCCTAAAAAATTTATCTGGGGTCAGAGAACAGAACAGCCACTAGATACAGAGGCCAGAAAATGGTGGTACACACACCTTTAATCCTAACATTCCAGAGGCAGAGATCTGTCTGGATCTCTGTGAGTTCTACGCCACACTGGAAACAGCCAGGTGTAGTAACAAGAGCCTTTAATTCCAGAAGTGATGGCAGGAAGCAGAAAGGTATTTAAGACATGAGGACGAGGAACTAGAGCCTGGTTAAGCTTATAGGCTTTTGAGCAGCAGTTCAGCTGAGACTCATTCTGGATGAGGACTCAAAGGCTTCCAGTCTGAGGAAACAAGATCAGCTGAGGAATTGGCGAGGTGAAGAAGAAGTTGTGGCTTGTTCTGCTTCTCTGATCTTCCAGCATTTACCCCAATACCTGGCTCCAGGGTTTGTTTTTATTAATAAGACCTTTTAAAATTCGTGCTACAGGAGGTGGCTTGGAGCATCTCCTCTGACTCTGCCTTTCTTCTCTCCCTATCTGTCTTGGATTTCCCACCTGGCTCCATTCTGCCCTACCATAAGCCAATGCAGCTTTATTTATTAACCAACAGAAGCAACACATATTCACAGCATACCAAAAGGCATCTCACAGCAGGTACTGATATCTTGTTTATGACTGAAAGCTCAGCAATCTTTTTCTCAACTTTGCCTTCTTTTAACAGTCTTCAAATGCTCATTGTAACTACATAGATTTCCACTAATGCTTTCTTTTCTTATTTTTTCTCAACACACACATGTGCACACAAGTATGTGCATGAGCCGGGCGTTGGTGGCGCACGCCTTTCATCCCAGCACTCGGGAGGCAGAGGCAGGCGGATCTCTGTGAGTTCAAGGCCAGCCTGGGCTACCAAGTGAGCTCCAGGAAAGGCGCAAAGCTACACAGAGAAACTCTGTCTCAAAAAACAAAAACAAAAACAAAAACAAAAAAAACAAGTATATGCATGAGCACACACACACACACACACACACACACACACACACACACACACACACAGGTGGGGGGACAGAGAGAGAAGAGAAGCACAAAAAGAGAATTTTAATTGGGTAATTTTTGATGAGCACAAAAGACAGAGGTATCATAAGAATCTTCAGTGCTGCAGAACTGAAGCTGTGGTTCTAATTTCCAAAGAGCTAGGATTTAGTCATGAATTTTCATTGATTTTCTTGGGGACTCTAGTTAGTCTGTTTTCAAATGGTCGGTTATCCAATGTGAAACCATAATGTATTATTTACTGAACTGACAGAAGTGATGTACAAAATAAAAATGAAGCTAGCTCTGATACTTGAGTCTTATCTAGATGGATCAAAATCTCAAGGAACACAAAATGAATAGTAGTACTTCGTGTATTCAAATGACTTTTGTTGATCAAGATTTCTCCAGTCCCATCTGGCTCTGCAGTCCTGCAGAGGCTTGTAAAATAATCACCCCAAGGCTTATATTAATTACAAACTCTATGGCCTATGGCTTCAGCTTCTGGCTAGCTAACTCTTTCATTTTAAATTAACCCATTCCTATTAATCTATATGCTTCCACATGGCTGGGGCTTTAACTAGCCTGCTGGTATCTTGTTGCTCCTTCAGTGACGGCATGGTGTCTCTCCTGACTCCGCCCTTCTTCTCTCTGTATCTCTGCTTAGATTTCCTTCCTTCCTATATACTTTCTTGCCATAGGCCAAAATAGCTTTACTTATTATCCAATAGGAAGCACACATATTCACAGCATACAGAAAGACATCCCACAGCAGACTTTCTTCATGGATGCTCCTTTTATTTTTCTTCACTCCATGACAGCTGTGGTAGAAGGGATCCTGCTAGATACTGTGGCTGAGATAATGAGCTGAGATAGGAGGTGTTGTAGCTAGTCAAGGGTAAACCAGGAACTGTGGATATAATAAATCCAGTATTTCTTTTTGTTTCTTTCATGAACTTCCAGTCAAAATTTTGTGGAATATTTTCAAGAGGAAAAATTGTCAAAATCAGAGGTGGAAGAAAAAAAAATGAAGAAATAAAAGGAAGACAAGTTGAATTAGCCAGTTGTTTTCACAAGTACATTTGTATAAAGGCAGCAACGTGTGGAGTAAAAGAGAGAAAATCAGTTAGATGTCTCTGTACGGGTTTCAAGATTTCATGTGCTACTTATGCACATAGTATATGAAGAAAATGTTTGGACTTGAAGAGAATTTGTGGGCCCACAAGATGGCTCTGCAGATAAAGGCTTTATACTGCCAAGCCTGACACCCTGAGATCCATTCATGGTTCCCATATGGTACTAGTGGTTCTCTGATCTGTAAAGAAGCCACGGCATGTGCACACATTATGCATGTTCACACCCACAGTAAATAATAGTAAGTAACAAAAGTAGTTAAATGTATTTGTATGTAAGTATTTGTATGCTTTTTGTTATGGAAGAATGGAAACAACTTTTTATTAGTCTGAGAAAGCGATGATCATAGTCATTCATTTGCTTCTAATGACCAAGAATGTCATATCTAATTCATTTTTTTTAAATGCAGCTTTTATGCAATAAATGGAATTGGCTATAGAAGCAACAGCAAGAGAGAAGGCACCAGGATTAAAACATCTGTTATACTCTACTCAACAAGTTAGAGATACAGATGGCTATTTCTTCTCTCCAAAAATGTAGTGAATATAGAAAATTCCAAGACCTTGTTTATAGCTTTTTTCATTTGCAATAGTTCCTTTTGAAAGCAATGAATTGAGGAATTTAAATAGCACAACATAAAATTAGAGTAAAATTGCTAAAGTCAGAATGAGATTAGCTACTTGCTTTAAGTAGGAACCCCCCCTTCTCTCTCTCTCTCTCTCTCTCTCTCTCTCTCTCTCTCTCTCTCTCTCTCGTGTGTGTGTGTGTGTGTGTATTCCATTTAAATAAAAACGAGCACAAGGAATGGACCATTATTTTGCCTATGAAGAACAAGGGCACAGTGATGCTTTTTTTTTTTTTTTTGAAAAAGAATCACTCATACCCTTTAGGAAGAAAATGGTCATATGTGTAGAAGTTAAACACATACTATAATGGATGTGAGCAGAGCACATGTTGGATAGGATCAAGGGTTCCAAGTGCCAGAGGGATGAGAAAAGCTAAAGTGGTACCATCGACAACCGTGATTGAAAAAAAAAAAAAAAACCTTTCTGGAGTCTGCAGGGGAGGGTGAGCTGAGATGGGGCTTCACAGGAGGGTTGGGGGATGAAAATCCTGGACACCATGTTACAGCAGAAGAAGAGGAAGAAGCTGCACTGAAGTTTGGGGCGAATAAGTTTTAATAAGAAGGCAGCAGAAAACATGAAAGGACCCTGGGGGGTAAAGATGGAGTCATAACAACTTCTCTTATAAGAACTAGTTTTATGCAAAATCTAGAGGAGAGAGATGAGAGGTGGCGTGGGAGATGTTGAGAACTTAGATGAAGGGATAACTAAGAGTATGGCTGTAACAGGCATGGCAAGCCCAAAGGACAAGAGGGATCAAACATGGAACTCAAGACTAGAAGGAAAGTTAGGATGTAAGGAATCAAAGGAGGAGAAGAGGAGTTCAAAGCATCCTTAGAAGAATGAATAAATATGGGAAAACAGAACGAACGTGGGGGGCCTACTGCTATGCTATGGGAATGAAAAGGAGAGAATGGGGGCTCAAATAAGGACTCCAATTGAAGGATGGAGAAGCAAGGGCTCAAGAGTGGAAAACAGCGTCTAAGAAGTACCCAGTGTGAATGGCTTTGAAAAAAAGCAAGATCAGACAGTTGATAGCTAAAAGACTTTTGAGATCTGCCTGAGTGCTGTTCAAAGGAATTTGTGTGGGGTGGAGGTGGGGATGTTGTTCTGCTGACACAATGAACAAGGAAGCGTTGACAATGGTGTTTAAAAGCTACTGGTGCTCAATACGGGAGGCTATGGAACACAGACTATAAGAGATCATTTTTTTCTCTTTTCCCGGATCTATTTTCAAAGGCTGGTTGGAGCCCAGAAAGATAGATATCCCTGACAATTAAGAGAAATCACAGAAGGGGCTCTAGGAAGAAGCTGGCAAGGATGGTTTTCACTTTTGTAATAAGCATTGTGTTTTCATCTGAGCAGAATTGCAACGCCTGGTAAGAAATGTGAGTAAGACATGGTTCCTTCCTCACTAAACTTCTGCATGAAAAAAGAGAATGAACAGGAGAAATGGTACTGTGCACATTGCTTCCTGCATCTTTCATCTGAATTTTTATATGTTGGTTCACATCTTTTAATTATATTAGAGTAGGGAAAAAAAGAATTGTGTGTACTCTTAATGTTCAAGTATAACTTCCAAAGAAATCCTTCTTTACGGTCTGGTGACCTGTCTTCCTACGGTGAGAGGACAAGACTCAGAGGCCAACTGCTCAGAGACTTGATCTCCCTCAGATTGACGATCCTTAGTGAAGCCAGTGGGAAACCCACTTCCTATAGAACTTCTTAGTCCTCATGAAAGGTGCACATTGCATAACCATACATTTCTCATACATGTGTCAGATGTCTATAGAGAACACATATGTATATGAACATATTTTTCAATCCACAAGTAGCTGTCTATATTCTAATGATATTGTTCTATGTACTAAAACGATATCCAGTGCCACCAAACATTTCAGGTCTCTTATAACGTATCAATGAGTATATTTGTGTCTATGAATGAATTTGGACCCACACGTGCATTCTTAGACCTTTGATTTGTAAATATCAGCAAGCTGGTACTCAAACATTTATCATGTGAATTTGAGAAGCTACAGTTCAGTCTATAGCGTCCAGTTGACAGCAAACAGAGTCAGTGATTGCTCACTAATTTTGTTTTATTTTACTTTGCTTTATTTTCTTCTTTTGCTTTGCCAATATACTGTGGCACAGCATCTTAACTTCTATCAGAGAGCAGACAGCGAACAAATATAGGTAGAATAAATTAGAGATGCAGAGAATCATGTCCTGTTTCATAAGTTAGCGTTGAGGAACCTATGTAGGTTTGGGAGAAGACACGGTACAAATATATTTCCTTGTATTCTTGTGGTTTAACATACATAAAATCCTATAAGAATATGATGAGCCTTAAATATACAATTCTGAAAAATAAACATAAGAATCACAAGGAAATCTCACATAAATGAACCAGTCTTAAATACTTGATTAAGCAGTAATGTACTAAAGTCCTCAATGTACTTTTATGAACATAGACTGGAGGGCTAGGGAGATGGCTCAGCAAGTAAAAACACTTGGTGCTCTTGCAGAGAGCTCATGGTCTGATCTTAACACCCACATGTTTGCTCAGAAACATCTGTAACTCGAGCTCCAGGGAATATGCTCTCTTCTGGCCTCCACTAACTTCTGCGTAAGTTATGTTCACATATACTCATACAAGTAAACGTACTTTCAAATAAATAAAATAAAACAAATAAATAAATAAATAATTTATTTTTATTAATTTTTGTACGGTATTTTTTTAATATATAGTCTTTCTTTCTCCATTTCTCCCAGATTCTCCTCACCCCCCCACTCAACCCAAATTCATGTTCTTTCTCTCTCTCCTCAAATAAAAAATAAAATAAAATAAAATAAAATAAAAAGATCAAAACAGAAAAGCTAACTGATTTTATATGCTCCAGAAATGGATGACCTGTCAAAATAGTCACAATGATTTACTGATGTAAATAAAAAATTAAAATAGAAAATTTCCATTGTCCTCTGTTCCATTCAAACAGCTCCGAAGCACATGCACTTTTGTTTGGGTTTTATAAATAACTAATTGGCTTTTAACACTTTCTGTCTAGAGTGTTTTGCATTTTCAATTTAATAATTTGCTTATGGATAAAGAATTTTCAAACTATTTCATAACAGGTGAGAGATTCTTTGGGGTTTATCTAAAGGCAACAGGTGAAAATTCATTTAATCACTGGTGCATTCTAATATCTTAACATGGTCCAAAGTCTTGAGAGGGGTGTGAAGTAGTTACAACACTATTTAATAGTACACTAAAACTGTTCCATCTTTTGCCTTACATTGTGGGGTGACGCAGTGCACATGATAGACACTATATCTTGACTTAAGTAAAGGAGTTTGGAAGACTCCCAGAAGATATCATATTATATTATATAATGTGGCAATTTCATTTATCAAAGACACTATCTGTCACTAATGAGGAGAGTCCCTGAACAGTCAATACAAATTCAGTTTACCTTTTTTCATTTGATTACCTCTCTGAGTCATGTGCATTTTTTCAAAGCCCTGTGACACTCTTTACTTTACTGTGATATCTTGAGATAACCTGTTTTTAAAATTGTAGGGTAAATAATGTACATGTGAGACTAAAATGAGCCATCTTAGAAATAAGACCAAAATGCTTTCACTCAAAAACTAAGGCCTAATATTTCTCCTTCTAGGAATAAGCCAATAGTTATTGAAACAAGTCAGTCCAGATTCCAGAAACCAGGAAATGTGAAAGTACAGAGTCACAAGGTAGTCACGAGGTAATGCCTACTGGACCATGGAATGTCCTCTCCCTGGTTTCCAGAGTAACTGACCATAAAAATGTCCCCACCTGAGGGCAGCCAATGAGCAATGGTGGCGGGCAACCACCCCCTTAGAAGTAAGATTAAGCCATGATTTCTAGAAAGGCCCTAGAATCGAGCCAATCAGAATTGTACCCGTACTAGCACCCCTAAATGATGTAACCTTGTGATTTTTTCCCTTTAAAAACTGAGCTTGCAGACAGGCGGGCACTTCCTCCAGCCTCCACTGCTTTGGATGTATTGGACGAAGTCCCTGCCTAGGCTTGTATTGGATATCCAGAATTAAACCTTGCTTTTGCATTCAGGCATGCTCGTCTTTGGTGGTCTCTCTGGGGGTCACGATCTGGGCACAACAGTACATATTACTCTATTACACAATGATGTGCTTGAAGATTTTCCCTTTCTTGAACATAGTACAAAAACAGAAAAATAAGATGAATGCATATGTGAAAGAAAGACATCTTACAAATGAGTGCAAATGAAAGCATGTTAAAAAAAAAAAAGTCTGCCAGGTACAATGGCGGCACATGCCTTTAAACCCAGCACTCGGGAGGCAGAAACAGGCAGGCAGATCTCTGTGAGTTCAAGTCCAGTCTGTGCTAAGGAGTGAGTTCCAGAAAGGAACAAAGCTGCACAGAGAAACCCTGTCTCAAAAAACAAAACAAACAAACAAAAAAAGTCAAAACCCACAGGCACAAGGAGACAACAGAGTATAAAACTCAATGACACTGTGGGATGAAGATAATAATCAGCTGCATATTATATATCCCTCTTGATCCTGAAGATATTTTATCCTAAATTAGTATGAAAAACCTACTGTTAGGTAAAGATAAGTCTTAGAACTCAGTAAAAATACTATTTTCAGCATAATTTGTTGAAGAAAGATGATAACTCTGATGTTGAGTAAGATTTTTAATGAATAACATAAAATACTATGCAATTTAATTTTGTCATTTTAGTGTAGCAATTTTCCCTAACCTTAAAACAAATGTCACATATGGATTGCTCAGAGTCCGGGGAAAGATGCTACATCCGGCGTGGGATATTGGAGGGAAAAAAATCTACGTACACTATGCTCTTATGTCTGTTAACTTTATTCCTCTCTGACAAAATTCTATCTACACAGCTACAGCTCTGTCAGGCATTCATGGCAGGAGTAAATCTAGATACACCAAGCTCTTTGTCCGTCAGATTTATTTCTCTGGGATGAAATCCTGTCTATATAGCTTCAGTTCTGTCCTGACACTTGCCCTCTCATTTACTGTCCTCTCATAATCTTGCTAACAACTAAGCTCTTATGCTTCCAGCCTCATCTTTGTCCTCTGTTTCTTCACCTTCAATCTCTACTTGCTCTCTATTCCTGGATCTGATGAACTCTGCAAGAGTTCTGCCTTAACATCTACAAAACCTCTATGTTTTTCCCTTCTCCCTGATCATGCTGCTCTGTCTGCCTCTACAGAAAATGCCTGCCTCTTCTTCCCCAGGCCATGTGGTTCTTTGCCTCCTCAGGAATGTTGTTCCACCCTACCTTCCGCTTTGATATGTAAAAACCTCTTTTGTTCTCAGTAAGTTGCTCTGGAGAGCACTAGACCTCAAGGCAAGGGGATGGTCCTAGCTTCATTTGCACAAGACACAGAGCTATACATCTACAGCCTGCTTGGCTTTGCCTATGTACTTTTTCTAAGTACTGGCCCGAGCAGGAAGCTCACACACACATTCTGTGGGAATTGTGAGCACAAGAAATTCACAACAAGACACAGCTGAATATTAAGCTGTGTAACACCACATAGTCCATGCTAGATGGCTTCCAACTTGACTGAGACCTTGGCCTGGTCAAGGTATAGCTTTAATATAAAACTGAACTCCTTATATTCTTGTGGCTAACCACAGTCACATTCTGTGAAAATATATGAATTACATGAGAAACTTCTTAATCAAAAGGAAGAAGTTTAGGTAAGCATATTCTCTTGAAGTCCATTAATATAAAAATTAGTCATAAAAGTACTTAACAGAAATTACCTGACTATATTGAACACCATAATGCCTATAATTTTAACTAGAGAGTGTATTGATAGCATTGTCTACACCAAGCATTTCATTTTTAAATATACTCATTCTGAATTTAGAGCAAGTGGCTATGTTAAGTTTGTAAGGATTATGTCCTTAATTATGTCACTAGACTGCAATGGCGTCCCAGCCTAAAAAGCGGGCGTGCCCTCTGTGCGTTCTTCCTTTCCACACTCCTTCCGTTCTCTTCCCTCTGCAGGGTCTCTCTGTTTCTCTGTTTTTCTGTTTCCCCCCTCTCTCTCCCTCTCTCTCCCTCTCCCTCTCTCTCTCTCTCTCTCTCTCTGTCTCTCTCTCTCTCCCTCTCTCTCCCTCTTTCTCCCAATAAAGCTCTGAAAAGGTAACCATGGTTTGTGATTCTTCCTATCAGCACGCTCCTCTGCCAGCATGGCCGCCACAGGCGGCAGCCAGCCACGGACAATGCTGCATAACCAACAAAGTTGTCTTAGATTAGCCCCATACACTTGAACTTATTAATGAGACAAATGCAACTGTAATGTTGTAAATATGTACATATTTTTATTTCTTGTTGCAATAACCTTTAGTTCTTCTAGAGCTTGCAGTTTGATATGCTCATACATAGGTTGCTTCCTTTGAAAGTACTCATGAAACAGCATCTCCAGAGGTAAATGTCCATGTTCTAAAGGTGGACCTTATGGAATAACCTCTTGCATCACTCTTCCCTGCTAATAGTACAATAAAAGCATTCCACATCAAGAAAACAGTGATGTTTGCTAAGCATTTATTCTGTGCATGCCACGATTCCAAATACGTTCACAGATGTTCACGTTGAATTGCTGTAGTAGTACAAAGTTAATCTTTAACAATTCTTGATTGTCAACAAGTTAGCTGAGATTTTAAGTGCTGATGCTATAGGATAAGCTTTCAATCCGAATTGATATGGAACTCAAGTATTTGCTTCACGTTTTTCCCCAGGAAGTAAAATAGTGTTTACATTCATATCATTCTGCTAGAAGACTCACTGTTGTCCCCAGTTCCAAGTTTTGTACCAGCTTTAACTATTTCAAATTTTCAAGGTCATGACACACAAAGGGCTATATCATAATATCTGTTGGTAACTGATGTAACATGAGTTATTTCTCCTCACAAACTACTGAAGTGCTAATATTTAGAATGTCAAAGTATGACTCCATTTGGTAAATTTATTCTTGACATAGGTATGTTTACCAGATTGGTCTTGGTTCTAATATAATTGGTACCATTTTAAGAAGGAATTTATAGTCAGTATCACATAGATAAGAATGCATGAATGCAGGGAGAGGATAATTATCTGCAAATCAAAAAGTATGCCTCAGCAACAACAACTCTGCATTTATCTTGATCTTAAATTTCCCTCGTCTAGTCCTAAGTGAAAATGTTTAGGCCACTGAGTCTTTGGTTCTTTGATGTGGTACCACTAGCAATCTAAGGCAATTACCACCTCTCAAAAACACATCCTTTCTACTCCCACTAGAATTTTGAGGTTATTTGTGTATTGGGGAGCATAGCATGTAGTATCTGCTGAATAGAAATCTTAGGGCTTTTCATGCACCAACCGTCTAATTCTCCATGATACGGATACAAACTGTGGAGCTGCAGGACATGAGTGTAGCTAGAGTTTTCCTGCATGGCCCACGGTCAGGACAAATGTCTATCACCCGCCAGTCCCACAGCCGCTCAGACCCAACCAAGTAAACACAGAAACTTATATTGCTTACAAACTGTATGGCCGTGGCAGGCTTCTTGCTAACTGTTCTTATGGCTTAAATTAATCCATTTCTATTAATCTATACCTTGCCACGTGGCTCGTGGCTTACTGGCATCTTCACATGCTGCTTGTCATGGCGGCAGCTGGCAGTGTCTCCTTCTGCCTTCCTGTTTTCTCAGTTCTCCTCTCTGTTAGTCCCGCCTATACTTCCTGCCTGGCCACTGGCCAATCAATGTTTTATTTATTGACCAATCAGAGCAAAAGATTTGACATACAGACCATCCCACAGCACTCTAAATCATTTCCTCGTACCCTAAAGCACTCTGGCATTCTTTTGGACACTCCAGTTCATTTTAAAGCACCCATCTTTAACTACACATTTTAAGGCCAAATTATAGCAACAATAAAATGTTGGTCATTTTTTAAATCTTTCATTTTTCTCACCTCTCTATCATTAGACTTTCTTTTCTTACCATCTACCAAAATTCTGTTTGTGAAGAAGCTGTAAAATGTGTCTCCATGAAGTCTGTTTTCCCGATAGATTTTCCATCTTCCTTTATGAGGCTTTGCGATTCTTTCCAGGGACACAGGCACATACACTTGCTTTACACTCTTCACATGTATCCAGGTAAGTACAAGGATGCAAATTATTTGAGCTTGTAAGGCACGACCACTACATATGGTTGGTCCTCTCATCCTCTAGGATGTTGGGGCATATCAGTTTTCTGCTTATGCCATGACAGGATACAGTAATCTTCGTAGTTTAAATGTCAACAATAGACATGGGTTTTTCAGACTCGCTAAGTGACTCAGGGAGTAAAAATGCATATTGCTTAAGCCTGGCATCCTGAGTTTGATTCCTAGAACTCATGAACTAAGGAGAAAACAGGCTCCTAAAAGTTGCCCTCTGACCTTTACACGTGTGCTGTGGCATGCACAAGAATACAGATGTATATATACACATCACATGCATGCATACAAATAATTATTTTTAAAGTGTGGGAAAGAGGGCAGAAAGATTTTAAGAGCCAGAGCATCAGGCAGTTTACAGTAAGACTGTGTCTTCTAATAAATAATGTCAGAAGCTCCACTCATAAAGTCTCATCAATGTGACTGTCTCACATGAGCTAAACAAAGACAACCATAGGCATGCCAAAGTGCACAGGGAAGACCACAAGCCTCAACTCTATAAATGACCACAGACAACTACGGAGTACTAACAGTGGGAGAAAGAGCCTTTCGCAGGGAAAAGCAGACCAACTGATTTTCCAATACCAAATGGTCAGCCCTGAAAACATTCACATGAGTAGCATTATGCAGACAGAGCAGGTCATAGTAAGTATTATATAGGTATATGCACATACATATATGCATGAAATGACAATTCATAAAATGGAAGCCACGAATTTGAAAGAGAGTATATGGGAAGGTAATTTAGGGGAAAAAGGGAAGGGATGTGTGTGTGATATAATTGCATTATAATCTCAAAAATAAAAGCAATACAATTTTAAAAGACAAAAAATAATATATTTCTCATGGAGTTCTCAGTGTTAGGAGTTCAAGATCAAGGTGAGAAATGGCTTCAATTTTTCCAAAATCTCTAGTGTGTCCACACAGCCTACTGACCAACCTGTATCCTGGGACCCATTCTTAAACATGAAACAGCATTCTACATTAGTCCCCTGAGTGCTAGGAGGCCCCACATCCAGTCTATGTTTAATTCTTCATTTAAAGGCCTATGACCAGATGAAAACACATTGATAAGTATAGTTTCAACATGTAAATTGTGGAATGGGAGTGTATTTCAGCCCAAAACCATTACAAAAGGCATTTCTAAACATTTCTTGATTTTAATGCTGATCAGCCTTAGGTTACACCGTGTGGAGGATGGTCCTTTTTGGAGTATTTCTTGGCATTCTCCACATAAGGACACAAGCTACAATAACACATAACAAGTTTGTTATTTTAACAGTCAAACGTGTAGTCCTACAGGTGTAGCTAGACTTTTCCAGAGCTGATGGTAACAGAAATATAAAGATATGTGGCATCTGCAATTATATTTTCATCCCTTTATTCGTTAGCCCAAGATGAAATCTGAAACTCAGAAATTAACCACTTCATTTCAAATTGAATGTTATAATTTTAGAATTTCATGCATAAGTATACTACTGTATTTATATTATTTCCACCTCTCTCCCTCCTCAGTTCTTTCCACGTCCCTCCACCCACTTAGAATAAATTGTGTATACTTCTGTAATTATACTATTTTATACACATGTGTGTATATGTATGCAATATATAGTTATATTGTTGAATATATATATACACACACATATTATATATACACACACATATTATATATACTGAGTAGAATTAGTATTGCTCATGTGTACCTATGTTTATAGCTGACTGTTTGGGTTGGATAACCTCTCAAATGCTCATTCTTGGGTAAAACTAATTCATCTTCTCTCACCAGTTACTGCTTGCCTGTAGCTCTCCATCTGTCCATCTGGTGTGGGGCTTTATTTTCCCCCATAACACTGGTATGTCAACTCATTTTGCTTTGCACATGTTTTATGTGAGCAACTATACTGGTGATAATTCATGGGTAGGTTTGCAGTATCATGGGTAGGCTTACAGTATCAGACAGGGTTCTCTCCTATTGAGTGAGCCTTAAGACCAATTAGGTAATTATCAGTTACCCTCAAGACTTATGTGATACTATTGCACCAGTGGCAATGTCTTACTTATCCATTCATTGACGTGGTTCAAAGGCTTTACAGCTGGTTAGGACTTTGAGTAACATTTCTCCCTTGACAGATTGAAAGAATTTATCTCATAAGGGTAAATTATATTATGCATCAAAAAATTTAGACCCCAGTTAAAACTTGCCCTACTAGCCTACTATTAGATGAAGTTTATCTTTGGGGGGGGGTAGTAAAATGATAATGAGATAAAAGAAAAAGGTAACTACAAAATGGCATTTTAACGGACAGCACATTAAAATTAAGTCATTAAAATTGAATCCCCAGTAGGCAGCTTAATCATTATAATTAAAGCAAGTAGTTTAAGTAAAGATTAACCCAATTGGTAATGATGCTTTCAAGTGCTTTACGTATTCTGATAAGCACAATCAATGAATTCTTCAAAGAAATGCGTTCTATCGTTTGAAAAAATCCTTGCTTATATTCAATATGTATTTAGATATTAAAAATGATGGGTGTAGTCATTAATTCAGAAATACACTCTGTAACAATTTGGTGTGCTTTGAATGCCTTGGCTGATGCAAGGGTAGTATAAAGGTTATCAATTACTGCAGGCTTTCTGAAAATATGCAAAAGGGACATATTGCTTTGTGTAGGTATCACTGACCCAGAATGTCCCACTCCAAGAGTTTTGTATCTTGAATGGTTTAATTAATATAATGCAGTGTGTAAAGGTTATCAATTACTGCAGGCCTTCGTAAAGACATTTTGGTTTCCAGCGATACTGATGAAAACATTGTCCATGTTGCTAGCCACTTTCACCTGTGGAACTACAATCTCTAACACCAGATAAATGGAACTGGCCCTTTCCCTTCAGCTGGGTGAATATTTTAGCTCCCCAGACCACTTTGATTCGCAAACCTAGGAAGACATTTGCTGACCTCAGTGATCTGCTCTAATTACAAAAATTATCTCAGCTATGCAAATATAAACATAAAGGTTAAAATAATATATTTATTTAAGCCTTAATTTATAATGGTGTTTGTGCATTAATGCACTATCTCAGTAAACAATGATGCTGCATGGAGTGATTATTATTAATTATAATGTATGTTTTATAACTGTAATTGCACCTAAATCAAAATTCGAGTATGGATTATTGAATAAGTATTTGCAAAGTAAATTTCAAAAAGATAGCTTGAAATAACATCACAATAATGATATTTACTATTGCTATAATAGTCATATTTCTGAAAACTTTTCAATAGTATCAAACAGTTGAAAAACATAGAAAGAGGAGGTAGACTAGCCTTGGGTGAGCATCTGTGACAGCTGAATGCTTTATCAGCTGGTCCCACACTTTCCTTGATGTCTGTTCTTCATGTGTTAGAGAATTATTACTAGAGATGTAATATTTCATTACATTCATCTTGGGCTAGTAAGTAAAGGAGTGAAAAATATAATTGCACATGCCACATATCTTTTTATTTCTGTTACCATCAGCTCTGAAAAACCCTAGCCACACCTGTAGGACCACACGCTTGACTGTTAAAATTACAAACAAACTTGTTATGTGTTATCGTAGCTCCCTTTACTAGCACTGTTTAAAAATATCATCCATTGTGAAAGTTCTTTTGTATAGTTAAGCCTATCCGATCCTTCCTAAGTGATGAGGGGTGATGGTAAAGTTTGACTGGAGTGGGGAGCTACCACTAACTTAATTCCAGAAAAATACCGAGGAGGGAGTGTGTGTGATGGCTCTCAGCAACCAGGCAATACTACAAGACTATTATTGCAAACCAAGTAAAAGCAATGTTTAGCATTTTAAACTCTATTTTATAGCTCTAGTAACCATTGGTTATCTACCACCCCTTATATGTCATTGACCATCTGTTATTTCAAATTTAGCAAAGAAAGAAAAATTTCTGTCATACACAATGAATATAAATACTTCATGTTTTTAGATTTCATTGTCATTCAAAAAAAACCTTCAAATAAATCCTCTCCTGTTTTTCTTTCTTTTTTTTTTGTTTTTGGTTTTTTTTGTTTGTTTTGTTTTGTTTTGTTTTGTTTTCAAGACAGGGTTTCTCTGTGTAGTTTTGCGCCTTTCCTGGAACTCACTTAGTATCCCAGGCTGGCCTCGAACTCACAGAGATCCGCCTGCCTCTAGCCTCCCGAGTGCTGGGATTAAAGGCGTGCGCCACCACTGCCGGGCTCCTCTCCTGTTTTTCAAGTGCACATGTCACTGAAAACTTTATCTATCTTCTCAAACCAGTGACAACATGAAAAGATGTTCCTGCAGTTACTATCTGAAAGAACGAGGCCTCGGTAACATAATGGATTCTTAAAATCGTAGTAAATTAGTTCTCAGTACAATTTTATTTCACCTCTCCAATCTTTGTAATATTCTGCTTACAGCTATGAACGGTTCTTCTGTTCTATTCCACAGTTACTGAAGCATTGTTGCTTCTGAATCCCTTGCACTTTAATATTGATAAATCGACTTTTTAAATTTTTTTTTCCCATGTGCAATGGATTGAATGCCTTCCCCATGTCCTTGTTAAAACTCTAAACCCAAAGCAATGGTATTATACGTGGGTATTTGAGTGTCAAATAGCTACGAGGGTAGGGTGTTCACAAATGAGAGTGACCACCATTCAGAATGGACTTCAGAGAGACGCCTCTCTTTCCAACCTGTGAAAACACAGTGAACTTCGGTGGTGTAAATCCTAGAAACCTATATCAACACCTGGCAATGCTGGCACTTTGATCACAGTCCCCAGCTTCAACAATGGTGAGAAATAAATCTGTGCTTGTAAACTACAATGTTTATGGAATCTGGTAATATCAGCCTGAGCTAATATATCATCGCACCTGCATTCCTGAATGAGGAAATGGTTTCTTCGTGAATAAACGCTTTGTTATTTGAATATAGACTAGTCCATCAGTCCTTGAACCCTAAGGTGTAACTGCATTTAATCTGTAAGAGCTCCTAAGCTTTATACCAAATGATAAATGTTCATGTTTAGTCACATTATTATGGTCCTCTTTAGGACTGACAAAGTAAAGGAAGGCCCAGTAAATAATGGCTTACAAAGAACAGTGCCATATGCTATCAGAATATAAAGCACAGCACTGAGAGATGTGACAGATACATTATTCTGTTTTACAGATGACTTACCTGACTTTAACCCCTGGTATTTCACCTTTACATCACGTAGTCTCATTTGAATTGCCTCAGTTCTTCCATTTGTAATTTGATATGAGGAAGCAGTAATGGTTAAGTTGGCTTATAATAATATCATTCATATCCATTCTACTGCAAGTAATGAATACTAGGAAAACTGGGGAAAAAAACCATTACTCTTAAGTCATTGGCTTGGGTTGGTGACACGACAGGATTTTTTTTTAAAAAGATTAACCCTCTGATTTTTCCTCCTGAAAAGAAAAAAAAAAAAAAAAAGGACCCATAGCACACACAGCACAGCTTGGTAATTTCAACTACACAGAAGGCTGAAGAAGACAGATCCCAAGTTTAAAGCCTACCTGGGCAAACAGAGCATGTGCAAGGCTAGTTCAAGCAATGTAGGGAAATCCTTTCTCGAAATAAATCTAAAGGTGGGCTGCAAATGCATTTACTGGTAGGGTGCTTGCCAAGAATGTCTTAAGTGCTAGGCACAAACTCCATTACTCCCACCCCCACCACACACACACACACACACACACACACACACACACACACTCACACACACACACACACACACACACAAGGAGATACCCAAAGAAAACATGGTTTCATTTCTTCATCAACCCTTTGCCACATCTAGGAGTGACTGGCTGTACTTTCATGGTCTATAGCCAGGGAAGAATCTATAATAATGTTTCATTGGTACTAGACTCTAAGCAGAGAATCTGTTCTTGTTATTTCCGTTCTCCAGCCTAGGTGTCCCATTGCTTGGGGTGGTATCAGCTCAGCCTTTGCCTCTGTTTCCACACAGCCAACTTTGTGTCTCTCTCTTGTCTCTATTTTTCCTCTCCTAAGAACAACTGGAACCACCCTGTCTTAGCTTGCCTATACCTACAAAGACCTTATTCAAAATAAGCTAACTTCCCATGTAGTACAAGATAGGTTTCAGTATATGCTTTGCGGAGGCGGGGGGGGGGTTCCATTTATTCATAATAAATGTCAACTGGAATATAGGTCCAAGCAATGGAAGGGACCGGGCTCTTACTATTGAATCAATCATAATGTCACCACTTCTAGATTTCTTAGGCTGTAACAGATAACCTCATTGGGATAAAGACTGAACTGGAATTTCTTTTCATGGGAATAAAAATAGCCTTAGTGATACCCAATAGCTAACTCATCTTCTTATCTGTTCTGATGCCAAAATAATATATATTAAATTTTAATAGATGCTAAAAATTTATATGAAAACAGAATAAAAGAATGACATTACTGTGAATCTACCAGGAAGCCTAGCAGGGCATATGTGGTAGGTCTTAAATATTCAACACTGTTACTAGTGATATCATTAATATGTTTGATTTTGTTTGATCAGAAGTCAAAATTATTCAGTTTTCATATTTTTGACTCCAGGTTTACAAGAATCTTAGAGACAAATGTATGGAAAATTCTGTCACTCATTTTGTTTGGGGGCTAGCTCTCCTTGAATGTGTAAATGTAACAAAATTATAAGATCAGATTTCATTAAGAGCTTAAAAACCCAACAAAAAAGCAAATAGACACAGAAACATGATAGGCTTGATTTAGTTTATTTCCTCTGCAATTGGTTTTTATATAAATACTATTTCTTGTTTTTTTAGTATTAATTTTTTTTAATTTAGTTTACATACCAACCACAGTTTCCCCTCCCTCCTCTCCTCCCATTCCCTCCCCTAACCTACTTTCTACAACCCCCTCCCAATCCACTCCTCAGAGAGGGTAAGGCCTCCCACAGGAGTCAACAATGCATAGCATATCAAGTTGAAGCAGAACTAACACCCTCTCCCCCATCAAGGCCGAGGGAGGCATCCTACCATAGGGAATAGGTTCCAAAAAGCCAGCTCTCTGCACCGGGGAAAGATCATTGTCCCTCTGCTAGGGGCCCCACAAACAGACCAAGCTACACAACTCAACCACATGCAAGAGGGCCTAGGTTGGTCCCATGAAGGTTCCTTAGCTGTCCGGTCTGGAGTCAGTGAGGTCCCACGAGATCAGGTCAGTTGTCTCTGTGGGTTTGCTGCCATGATCTTCACCCCCCTGGCTCTTACAATCCTTCCTCCCTTTCTTCAGCTGGACTCATAGCCAGCGGAGTCCCGGTACTTGGCTGTGGATCTCTGCACCTGCTTCCATCAGTTACTGGATGAAGGTTCTATGATGACAGTTAGGGTATTCACCAATCTGAATACAGGAGAAGGCCAGTTCAGGCACCCTTTCCACTACTATTACTTAGCTGGGGTCATCCTTGTGGATTCTTGGGAGTTTATCTGGCGTCAGGTGTCTCCTTAACCCCATAATGCCACCCTCTATCAAGATATCTCTTTCCTTGCTCTCCCTTTACATCCCTCCCCCAACTCGACCCTCCGGATCCCTCGTGTGTTCCCATCCCCCATTGTCTCCCTTGTACCCTCTTCCCCCACCTCTAGTTTACCCACGAAATCTCATCTATCTCTGCAAGCTTAAAGATTCATTTCTTACCAGGCATGGTGGACCATGCCTATAATCGAAGCACTGGGAAGACTCAGGCAAGGAGACTGTCACTCCTTTAAGGGTAGCTTGTGCTACACAGTGGGATTCAGAACACACTGGGTTATAGTGTCAGATGATCTCAAAGGAAAAAAAAAATCATTCACAAATGAAAAACCACTCCAAATCTTGTGCAGTGATAGAATTTATGTACATTGTATATGCTCAAAAGTGCCTCTACCTCTTTTCATAGTTGGATATGTCCTCCCTTTTAATTATGAGTAAAATGGTAACGATAAAAATTCTAACCAAAGCTTTCCAGTAATTCTTCATGAAAACACAATAATTAAGCTCAGAATGTTGATAGCCAGCTGTGTTTTACAGTTTGAGAATTTATTGTTTTATAATTTTACCGTAAGAAGTAAAATTTATTCATGCAGAATTCTATACCAAATGTTTCCATAAGATCAGCATTTCCCAAAAAAATATTCAACATTTCTAATATTTTTGTTTCCTATTGACTTCTTATAGCTAAGTAATAAATCCACTACAATAATCTTTGTCTTCTGTGTTCATGTTTAAATATAGTCTTACCAGTCCCCTTGGTCTATAAGCACAATTTGCACTTTCTCTTTCTTAATAAGTTCAAGTCTTTATTTTTAATAAGAACACTTTATCATTCGCATTCATTTTACTATAGATAAAATATCACTAAGTAGAATAAGGTAAAATGATAGCAAGTATAAAAATACTTCTTTTTGTGCTATATGAGAATCTACATTACTGGTGTGGATGCAATGAGTTCTCATCTTATTCTATACCCCAGGAATTTCTCACTGACATCTGAGACCATTCAATTTTACACATGCTCTGCAGTGTGCTTCATATTTTCTTTTCTTTTAGCTATAGGTCAACACCATTCCACAGTTCTTAGGCAATTAAATATTTTGAAATTATTTTATTTCTGCAGTATTTCTGGTAGAATATCTGTATACACAGTGCTCAAGAAGAAATGGGAGTCTATTTTTTCACCATGAATAAAACAGGTCCAGCTAAGGGAGAAAATATTTGACTTGGTCTTTTTATGTGTAATGAGAATTAGAAGCTTTTCTGTTGGTTTACAAGAGAATAACGTATACTTTCAATGTAAGCTCTGCTGACCTGATGTAGATTTTAAACGTGAACTATTGAATCTCTAACATCCAGCAGAACATCAAGCACATAATTCTTCTTCATATGTAATAATAAAGGTTAAATGCCATTATGTTTATGCAAAGAACAAGCAAAAAGAAATCCTGGCTGCTCAAAATGTTCACTAATCATTGTCAATACCAAATGACAAAGTAAGTGGGAAGCCATTCTTAAAGAGAAAAATGGGCTGGAAAGCAGGTGTCTTTTGATGAACCCACTAATTTTTCACAGAAATATTAAAAAGCAAATACAGTTGTGGTTATGGTGATCAGATAGGATATTCTGGCAGGAAAGGTATAGGTAGTTGTAGGAGAGACAATGTATTAATATAGATTACTCTTGAATAATACAGAGTTCCTGGCAAAGTAAGACATTAAAACTGATCACCAAATAGAATTAGGTAATAATTAAAACATTTTGCAGAGGGGTTGGAGAGACCATTCAGTGGTTAAGCACTGTCTGCTCCTCCAGAAGACTATTTTCAATGCTGAGCACCCATAGTGTATCTCACTATTGTCTGTAACTCCATTTCCAGATGATCTGATATTCTCTTCTGGTCTCAAAGGGTACCAGACATACATTTAGTACACAGACACACATGCAGCCAAAACACTCATGCACATAAAATAAAAGTAAATACTTTGAAGTGAGCAGTTTTACAGTCAGAATATATGTTTTCAAATCTTAACACAGATATTTCCTATGTGTTTAAACAGAAGTAAGTAACTCAGCTTGCTGACAATGAAATTGCAATAATGATGTCAGGCATGGTAGCCTATTTCTGTAATCCCAGCACTGGAGATTCAGAGGAGCAAGGATCTTGGGTTCAAGTCCAGCTTGGTATACATAGTGAGAACCTGTCTCAAAAAAAGTAAAAGAAATAAAATTATTAAAATACTTGTTTGAGATGGCTTTCTTAGGGTTATGTGACTTAATAACTGATTCTATTATTTAGCCCAATGAGAGTAATCTGAGCAATATTTACAGTGAAATTCTGAGATATATAAAGGTAATTTCACAAGTGGTAGTTGACCTAAGCACCTGAGTGGAATTACTGTTAGAGTAAAATTGTGTATATTCTAGTCATTTAGTATCTCATAACTAAGATAAAAACTGCATAGCACTCTTTTCTAAATTTCTTTCACATAGTTTTAGTCAACATGTTTCTTTTAACTTATTTCTATTTATATGTATATGTATTTTGCCTGTGTGTATGTATGTATATCATATGCATGTCTGGTATAGACAGACACCAAAGGGGTATGTTGAATCCCCTAGACCTAGTATCATAGACAACTGTTGCTGGTAAATGAACTCCAATCTCAAACAAGTGCACCAATTGCTCTTAACCACTGAGTAATCTCACTGGCTCCTCAACATGGCTTTTTAAAAATTTAAAGAAAAAATTTTGAAGTTATATCCTTTTCCTCTTCTCTCTTCCCCCTCAAACCCGTTCCATGTATATTACCTGCTGTCTTCTCAAATTGTCTTTTTAATTGTTGTTTTACACACACACACACACACACACACACACACACACACACACACACACACACACACACACATCTATACAACTTGCTTGGTCTGTATAATGCTATCTGTATGTATATGATCTTAGGACTGAACCTTTGCTATTTCCTAACAAATTAGGTCTTGTTGTTCCATTTTAACTGACCCTCTTGTTATCTAAAAGTATTGTCATTTAGATTAATCATGAGATCAACTCTATATCGTCTCCAACGTTTTTTACTATGCATTCATTCTAACTAAATCATAGGAAATCTGTGAGACTTAAGGGTATGCAATTGCTCTAGTTTGAATTCAGACAATTCTTGTATTATTCATAGACAAATTAGATATACTGCTTCCAAACATTACTCCCTTGGTCAGGTATAGCCAGATAGGAGACTGACATTTTCTAATGCACTGGAATGATGTGATGTTTAAATAGCAAAGTCCATCGGGCTGACCGAGGATTGCCTGGGACCTGCCTGTTTGCACAGCTGAGAGATGGCTGTGATAAACTTTGCATCAGTGATTGAACCTCTGTACCTAATGCTCTAGGGAGGCCTGCTGTCCATCATGGGACTCTAGAGCACATTTCCTCATAACCCCTGTGATTGGTTCTTTAACCCTAGTCTGATACAATATTAGGTGCACGTATTACAGGGGACCAAACATCCTTGTCAAAATTGCACTGATTTTAAATTTTTATATACTGTTCAATATTGTAAAAGCTAAACTGTCTTTCTTTTGACATTCTCCAGAGTTTTTGTTTTCCATCATTTCTAATATCTTTGATGAATGTATAGTCTCCATTTTGTAGAATAAGTGCACCTATTATAGCATGATAATGAGAGCTGCATGAGTTTTTGTCTAATAAATATGCTTTATAATGAAAACATTACTCATAAGCTGAACAACATATAAAGCAAATGAAGGTAGAAGACTGGGTGGACAAAGGAGAAAGTTTCTTATATAATTTAAATGCAATTAATTTGTAAATAAGTTTAAAAAAAGGAAAGAAATACTGTGAGTATCTTCATTTGTGTTTAATTGTGAACTTTCTCTTTATTTCCATATTTTTCAGCATCTCTTTCCTGATTGCAAATGAAAGAGAGTCATACTGACCAAAGTAATACACGTTCTTGCCTATACCTCTGACTCTAACATGGATAGTGAGAAGTCAAGAGTAAATGCAGGAGAAGGACATGTTTTATTAATTTTAAGTGTGGGAGGATTGATTATGCTCCCTATCAATTTTTAAGTACAAAAAATAAGTTCTTGGAGGCCAAGGTGCCTTAATAGGTGAACTGGTGGCCACCAAGTCTAATGACCTGTGAGAAATCTCAGGGAGCCACATGGTGGCAAGAGAAAACAGACTTTTGCTTGCTCATGTTATTCATTCATTTATTTTGTGGTATTTATGTGCCTGTGTGTGGATGTGTGAATTGGGGATGGTGACTGTGGAAGCCAGAGAGAGTGGCAAATCCTTGATGCTGGAATCACATGTGGTTGTTGCAAGATGAATTGCTAAATGGTCTTATTAATAAAAAACCCAAAGCCAGGTATTGGGGTAAAAACAGAGAGATCAGAAAATCAGAAAGAAGCCAGCCACATTCTTACCACTTGGAAATCCTCAGCCAAAGAGAGCTACTTCCTGTATACCCAGGCCTATATGCCTTTCTGTTCTGCATCTCATTTCCTCTTTCCATCCAGCTACATCACTTCCTGTCTGTCTGTACAGACCTCCAGACCTCTATGGTTAGTGCTGGGATTGAAAGTGTGTGTCACCATGCCTGGCTCTGTTCCCCAGTGTGGCCTTGAACTCACAGAGATCTAGATGGATCTCTGCCTCCTTAACACTAGGATTAAAGACATGTGCTACCATTGCCTGATTTCTATGTTTAATATAGTGGCTGGCTTTTTCCTCTGATCCTCAGCTAAGCTTTTTTAGGGTGCACAATATATTGGGGGACACAATATATCACCACAGGTTGTGAGCTGCCAATGTGGGCTCAGGGAAATGAACTTCTATTCTCTGGGGAAAGAGTAAGCACTCTTAACCTCTGGCCACCCTGCCAGCCCCAGAAGTAGACACTTCCAAGGAATTCCAATGCACTATTAATATGTTTTTGATTCTTTTGATACAGGAAGAATAGAAATGTCATCATTAGAAAATAATCAATATTCTCATGTTCTCATCTGCATATGAAAAACAGTTGTGTAGCTGGGTTTGTTTGAGGGACCCCTGACAGTGTGATCAGGATCTACCCTTGGTGCATGAGCCAGCTTTCTGGATCCCAAGGTCTGACACCTTGCTCACCCCTGATAAAGTGGGGAGGGGCTTGGTCCTGTCTCAACTGAATGGACCAGGCTTAGCTGTCCCCCCATGGGAGAACTTACCCTGTTGGAGGAGGGGATGTGGGTGGCAATGGGGAAGGGAAGGTTCTGGGGTTGGTATGTAAAATGAATTAAAAAAAATTAAAAAGTAAATACTTACTTAAATAAAATAATCAATAACCAATTGGCCAGAGGAGCCTCTACATAAACATAAATCAGCATAAAATCAAGTCTATACTGAAAGAGGTAGAATGATGTTCTAGCCCCTACATAAACATAAATCAGCATAAAATCAAGTCTATACTGAAAGAGGTAGAATGATGTTCTAGACTTAAGTTACCTTGATAGTGTTTTTGTTGTTACTACTGAGAAGGATGGATTAATCTTGTTCTTAATACCCCACCTATAGGATTCATTTTCAGATGTGTTTACAAATGGAAAGAGCGGACTGAAACCACTAACTTGATAGACCTGTGAGCGATATCGATGGCGAGATGCCAAGCATTAAGGCTCCAAGATTTCTAGAAATTACAGCTAACAACTAGAACATCCTAACAGGTCACATTCATTACAGCAGTGATCGGTTGTACCACTAATGTCTTTTCTATAACTTAGAGCATCCAGGATGGAATGCCAGGGTGGCATGAGTGTGTATATATATTAAACCTCCATCCTCTTTTCCAATAACTCAGTATGCTGGCACCCTCTGTAGGCCCCAGCCTACAGAGAGAGACATCTGTTTAAGGGACTCTGTATTCTCTTGACCAGCACGAACCAGTACTTTTCTCACCTCTAATTTTCTGACTCACATGTTCTCACCAGTTTTCTCAGTTAGGTGCCACTCTTTTCTTGGTAACTTAATTCTTTGTTTTCATTACTCGGACTCTTTCATTTCCAATATTCAGCAATTTCTCATGATTCCCCAGCTAACCTTTAAACTGTTGTCATACCCTACCAGCAATACACTTGGCTGTTTCATTACTAACAGATTGTTCTAGTTGTTCTTGTCTTCCTAGCAAAAATACTCCTCTATTTCGTCTTGACTCTAGATGACTGACAGATTTCTTCAGTGTGTATTCTCATTGGACTATGATTTTCCTACTGGTAAAGAAAATATGCTTACATAATTTGACATTGTAGGGCACACAAGTTGAAATCTCCCTCTGATAAATCTTTTTGAAGCTGTCTTCTCCTCATATCCATTGGATTAAATCGTAAACAAAAATTTTTTTTTAATTCCAACTTCTAATTGAATACATTCCTAGATTCCTAGACACCTCAATATGAGATAATGTGAATCTAGCCTCCCCTCTTGCAAAGAGAATTTCAGTCTATAACGCTGTGATGCTCTTTCACAATTAGAAATTTGAAGACACCTGTAAGGGACACACGGGCACTGTGATCAGTTTTGTCATGTGATTACCACGATGGCCTCTTCCTCATTTCAATTCAGATTTCAGGGTTATTTCATTCCTTAATATCTGCTTTTCATTTTTATTATGAACTATATTGTACAATTAAAATATTAGCTGTAATGTGTAAATATCATTCTGAATAGTAACCATGTGTGCCTATAATCCAGCTTAACAAATGAAACACCAACAATAAACCTCAAAGGCTGTTCTGGTTCCCTCTGATCATGGAGAAAAATACTATAATCACAGCCCAGTTCCCTTATTTTAAATGTTGACCCAGGCTGGCTTGCTACCTTGTAAAAATGTGATGTTTGTCCTGAGCTTTGACTGTTTTCAATAACCTTAAAATTATCTCACTACTAGATGTTTTTCTAATTGCAATAATATATACATAAGGAGAGCAACATACAAATCCATCTTCAGGAACAAATTGTTAAGTAACTTTTTAGCAGTTCCAGGACAATGTTCCTCTACACAACATGTAAAACCACATTTGTATCCTGCTTATGTTCTTGGATATCAAACAGTATCAAATTCTTCTGTCACTTCTTAAGTGCTTACTATTACTTCTAGAATATGCTTAGTCATAGACTACTAAATTAACTTCATCAATAACACTGGGGGCAAATCACCGTATCTGGACTACTGACTAAAAGTATGGCTTCTGTTTAAATATGGCCATTGTTACCACAGACTACGAACAATGTGCATGTTCTAGCTGTTGGATAAAATATTATGTATTTATTAGTTATGTAAAACAATTCCAGTATTCTCTGCCTTTATTAATTTGTTCTGTGTTTGTTCTATACTTTCTATTTCTAAAAAATTCTCTCATTGGTCAATTCATCTTTTTTTCCTTTTGCTAGTATTTAAAATGTTTTTATTTTGTTTTAATGTATGTGTGTGTGTGTGTGTGTGTGTGTGTATGTGTGTGTACCAGTATAAAAGTTCCAGATTGTTGATCCTACATGAGATCAAAATTTGGACAGGCAGAAATTGAAAATGTGGTGACTCTGTAAAGGTACCAATGAGGGGGATAGACAAGTGGCTGAGAGTTTAAGAGAGCAGTTTCTCTTGCACAAGACCTAGATTGGGTCCCCAGAACCCACATATCAGTTCATAATTCTCTAACTCCAATGCCAGGAGGTTCACTGTCCTCTTCTGGGCCTGAGGGCAGTGCACACATATAATGGTATACATACATAATACATATACATACATATACAGGCAAAAACACTACTATACACAAAGTTAAAAATAGCTGTGTTGTTGACATTTTGGGGCATAGCTTCTCCAACATTTCTAGGAGACACAATCTCAGAGCAAACTTCCTGTTCCTCTGGCTCTTACAATCTTTCTTCTCACTCTTCCATAGTGATCCCTGATCTTAGGTACTAGAGTTGTACTAAATAAATCTTTAAAACAAAAGAAGAGTGATGAGACTATTACCATCCTGTAGCTGAAGTTTTCTCCGGTCCTGCCTGGCCCACGGTCAGGACAAATCTCTCTCACCTGCCAGTCCCACAGCTGCTCAGACCCAACCGAGTAAACACACATAGACTTATATTGCATGCAAGCTGTATGGCTGTGGCAGGCTTCTTGTTATCTAGTTCTTCTATCTTAAATTAACTCATTTCTATAAATCTATTCCTTGCCACATGGCTCGTGGCTTACCAGTATCTTACATGATGGTACTCATGGAGGCAGCTGGCAGCATCTTCTCTCCAGCCTTCCTGTTCCCAGAATTCTCTTCTCTGCTTGTCCCACCTATACTTCCTGCCTGGCTACTGGCCAATCAGCATTTTATTTATATAGAGCAATATCCACAGCACCATCTTGCTTTTATTTCCCAAACAACCTTGAAATTCAAAGAAAAATAAAAACTGATTATATAACTAGAGTAGAACTGTGTTCTCAGTATGTATGAGACCTATAGACCAAAACCATAACTCAGTTCTAAAGCTGTCTAGATAAAAGATCAAGATGCTAATACATTTCCAACAGAAGACTTGAGAGGGAACAGAGGTATCCTTAGTAAACGTGATAGGCGAAGCAATGCAGACTCATACATCACCCTGACATTGATCATTCCTGACACTAGTTTGAGAATGCCTTTTATGTCTGGATTCTCACATTACAACATCCCTAAAAATTTCAAATAAATGTGTTATCTATTATTTTATGGGACACTATGTTAGTACGCTTAGTATGCTGAAGGAGAATGGAGATTAGAGTAGCTCTCCCTCAACCCCGCTAGTATAAACAACATGCAAAGTGGTCATTGAAATAAAATGTGATAACAATAGTATTATTTACTTCAAGTTGTATTGAATATTATTTAAAATATAAAACACTTCACTGTGGTATCATATACTACATATATATAGTTATAGTTATATAGTTATAGTTATAGTTATAGATGTGTTTTCAGACAGCTTTCCAAGAATTTATTCATTTTTCCACTCACCACACATTTACTCAAGTTTCCATATTTAAACTATTTAAAATCATATGTAAATATGTGTTTCAAATAAAAAGAGATGCACATCTAGAATATCACATTTTAGAAACATGAAGTTCGATGAGCTAAACTGAATATACTTAGTTTCAGAGACAACCAGTTTACAAAACATATATCACTTTATTATTTCCATATAAATGTATTAGTAGTTTTCAGTAAACTTTACAATAGATATTTGAGGATTATGAAGAATTTTGAAAAATACCATCTTGAAAATTAATCTAGCCCACAATTAACTATAATTTAAAAATAGATCTCTCATCTTTTCTGCATTTATTTTAACAGGACTAAATACGGTCTCTGCATATAATTTATATGTTTAGAAAAAGAAATACATAAACTCAATGTCTAAATATGTTCACAAATAAATTCCCTAGTAATTGTGGGCTACTCTTCATTGTGCTAAAGTATTTTCTGAGTTATTGTAACCATAAAATTTATTTACCACCAATATTGATCGTCAAAACAAATGAGTACACTCATAGCCACAGCTCACTTTTTGTTGTACAAACCACCCCTTCTTTTCCCAAACCATTTTTTTCTTTCTGTTCCCACTAGAGATGGAGGGTAAAGTTGCTGTTCTATTGACAAGATTCTGGTTTAGGACCTTGCAATGATTCACCTGGGTGTGGAATTATTTCCCTTGAAAAGCAACAAGGGAGTGCTAAGATGGTAAAGTAATAATTACTTCCTTCAGCAGCAATGGTTTAGGGAAAAGCCCGAAGACATATGGGCTGAATATTTAGCAGACAGTGATAATGGTGGGGTCACAGATATGACTCTGTGGAATGCTAGCAAAGCAGTATTGCCAGGAAAATTGATTGAAATCTTTGCCCAAAAGAAAAGAGAAAGGCAACTACAAATACCAGAGTTAGGGACTAAAATTAGGAGCCTCCAAAAGGAGCATATTAAGAAGGGTAAGGCTAAAACTAATTGATTTAGAAAACGCCAAGGGGAAACTTAATAGGATTCTAAATGAGAGAGTGGAGTATCTAATAATGCACGGTAAGACCGAGTTTCCCTCCCATGGCAATAACGCAGATACCATCTTGGCCTGCTAACTTAGAGGGAGAACACAATTGAGACTAATTAGGGAAATTAAGGGACAAAAAGGGCCCTCCTCAAACCCCAGTGAAACAGGAACCAGCATTGTTCCTTATTAAGCTTTCGGAGACACTGGGCATGGAAGCTTTTGTGTTATGTTTAAGTTTCTAGACTCTATTGATCATGATAAACTCCAGTCTTCACCGTTCAAGGTGCTGTTTCTAGCTTTGTACATTTGTGATATCTTAGTGTCTTCCCATGAATATAGTGTAGAGTTTGGGGCAGAGTGTAAACAAGCAATGAAATGTTCTAAGAAAGCCAATGGACGGGGAATCAGCTGTGTCTCTTAATACTGCGAACGTTTGTGATATCATTTTCCTAATTTCCCACATAAAAATCAAAGTTCTTGTCTCCTTTCTGTTTTTAACAATAACAGCCATGGATTTTATGTTCCCTAAACTACCAACGTATAGAAACTCTAAGGTAAAAAAAAATATTTCAATTCAAAAGTCAAAGATCTTTTATGTCAAAGAAAAACTGAAACCAATGAAAGATGAAAAATGATAATGAAATAACTGAACTTAATGATAGACAACTTGATATTTATTAGGACACAGTGGGCTGACTGGTCAGTGTTTTTGAAACTGAAGTAACTTCTTTGTTTAAAGGACTTAGGATCAAATTTTAGATCATCACACTTTGAAGAAACAACATTTGGTCCTGATTCTAATTATTTCTTAAAATTCTGATAACAGTACATAGTTCTCTATTTTATTTTCATACGAAAAATGACATTGAACACTTCCCCAGATGATTGAATAAGAGATGTGTAATGCACTTGGGAAATTCTAATTATTATTTCTGCAGTTGCTCATTATTAATTTTCCTAGTAGCAGTTATCCACTTTTAAATTTCCAAATTATAACTAGACAAGAATTTAATCTCTTTTGTATTCATTCATTTAATTTATTCTTTCATGTAGAAATACTCTAAAATGTACTTAAATGGAAATATAAAAGTAATAATTCTTTAGAATATTAAATACCTACAATATTTGTTTGATTGGCATTTTTTAATAACACTTTCATGATTAAAGGTAAAACACTCGGTAAAGTATCAACATCCACAGGTCTGTGGGAAGAAAGTCTACAATAGATATGATGTAGAGTTCTAAAAGATGAGAATATTTTTCTTTCCACTATCACAGGGCCTTGATATGTAGCTCAAGCAGGCCATGATATTTTTTATATGTAGTTTTCAATGGCTTTGAACTTGTAGTCCTTAAGCCTCACACTCAGAATACTGTGATTATGGTGTGTACTGTGCTACCCATCACAACACTACCATAGCCTCTTTGAGCAGCCAATCCTTCAGAACAGACCAACCATCCTGAGAGAGATCTGAGTTTCTGAAAGCTTATGGCAACTAGACTCTCAATGTGGTCAAGATGCAATTGGTGAAAAACGTACCTTTCTATGTATGGATCGCTGGCACTTTGATATTAACATTCTTTCAGAAATGAAGTTAAAGATCAATTTAGCTATAAATGTTGTTTTCTCTCCTCCTGCTCTGCTTTTCTATACACTACATTACTGAGAAGAAGGGGAGCTACTCATCCTTTGTACAGAATGTTAGACATCACAGTAAGTACTAAAATATCATAGCCAGACTAGTTTTAATTGTGGGAAAACATTCCCCTAAATGTAATGCCAGAAAAATGTAAAGGAGAAACTCACAACACATTTAAACCATTTTTTTTTCATTTTATTAAGAAATATTATTGTTTGCCTTATTTGATTTCAGGTAGTAAGACTGGCTTGCAAGGTCTCATCCTACATCGGGAGTGTTGTATAATTTGTATCATTATTTCACCCATCAGAATTCTGTTTGATTGGATAGCTTCAGTCAAGAAAACATTTATATTTCTATTACAATACAAAGTTTCTAGAAACAATTATCTTAATTTATTTGATTTTAATGTATGCAAAATTTACCAGTTTATGCATAAATTTTGTTTTGAAAAGAATTTCATATTACTTTACGGTATTGCTCATATAAATTACTATTGATCAAGAACATATTTGCATTATTTATAACTTCAAATTAAAGGCATTTCTTCTAGTATTTTAATACTTTGAACCTTTAATTTTTTTAAATGTGAAAAATCATTAGTATGTGATAGGTTTTTGAAAATATGCATAGTTTTTCATTTTCACCAATGAAAAGGAGAGAGCAAACACTTTCTAGCCTGTCCTGTCAAGTCTGGTAGGGAGCATGTTTGGTGCAGAATTCATTTGTCTGTAACTTAGGATGCCTCTGTGTAACTGAAGGAATTGATGCCCATGGGGAATGATCCTCCTGCCTACTCCTCTGTTTCACTTGTATCATATGGCCTCACTCCCAGTTTTAGATCCTCAAAGGGCTAAAACCACAAAAATCGTTTTATTGACAGGTACTTTCAAAGATTTCAAGGATGTTATAAAATCAAAGGCTTAAATATGAAAGAAAACTCTTCAGTCATACATATGCATTACATCTCACAAAGTGAAATTTATGCCTTCCAAGAATAATTTGAGCAAAGGTGCTAACAGGTACTCACATTGAATTGAGGGATCCTATCAGCACGTTTTTGTTTATGTTCCATTATGTGAATCATGCATTTCAATACATGCCAAATACCTAAGATAAAGAAGACAATGGCTTATTGTAATTGCCAAAAAGAAAAAAAAAAAACTTAAAATTTGTAACTTTTTGTTACCATAGTTTTGTGGTAAAAGAATCAAAGAGAATCCATTTTTCTCTTGTAATTTTCAGTGCTTGCCCAAAGATCCTATCTATATAGATTCAAGGCATGAAGCTGTCTGCTAACTACTCCTTAACTCACCTACTACTCTTTTAGCCATTAAACTAAATACCCTTAAGTGATCCCCTGATTCTTTTTCCTTCTTCACAGATCTCAAATACTTATCTCCCACACAAGCAGGTCTGCTTTCTATCACAAGAAGGGAAGGACTAAAATGAATACAAAAAGCATGAATAGAGCGTCTTGGTGTGTAAATGGCCATATCATTGAGGCAGGGCCAGGTGTCTGTCTTCCTGGCCACCGTACATCGTTCTGAACTTCGCTAAATGAGACAGTGAGACTTTCTTTTATCATTTGAGAAAAGAAGCTCACAACGTGATATATTATAGGTATGAAGCGGAGTAAAATATGAGGGATAATAGCTGATACAGAAGAGCAAACTAGGAAAACAGTGGAAATGCTGTCACAGGCAAGGGAAGGCTTTAGGGCTGTGGTTTTTAAGAAAGACAGCAAGAGAGAAAGAAAGTGGGGTAACTTTCCCTTGGTCAGTGTGCAGTTGCTTCACTGTGAAGTTGAAAGTTTTTCTTCATAAAAAGGTGACAAATCATACGATTTTCTTTAAACTTAATTTAAATATATTGAAAGACTTCTTATGGAATAACAATAGTTGACAATATGAATGTCACAGTTACATATATGAATAGTTATTTTATACAAAATACAGAATGATCTTAAACATTGAAATTGAATCTCATTAATTCACATTTTTCTTTACAAAATGTCTACACTAAGTAAAAAATATTGTTTCCCTTAGTGTTTTAAAACTCCTTTTAGTCAACCTTGATTTGGAAGTTAATAGTCTGCTATTAAACAATGGGAAGCATTAGAAATAAAATTTTAAGGAATATTTTAGCTGTATTTATATAAGACTAGTTTATAAATACCTTTGCTTGTTGAATAATTAATCATTTATTAATATAATAATTGTTATTTGAAGCAAAAATTGTAGTATTTTTCAAAGCAAAATTAATATTTTCATGTTCATGTTATATATACTTTTTGTATATTTTCCTCTCCCTGAAATTTGTTCTTCAATTGACAGTATTGGTTTGATAAGAAACATAATCAAATTAATAATTGTAAATTAAAATTCTGTGTCTGCTTAGGTTGCTGGTATACTAAACATATGATTTAAAAAGATAGTTAAATCTTCACATACCAGAGAACTTTCATAATGACCTTTAATCATATTAAGGGAGTGAATTAGAGGACTGGGAAAAATACTTTAATGACATGTATTATTAAATCTTGATCACAGTTTTTTTTTTTTTTTTGCTTTTCCATACTTTACTGTAAGAAACACAAAACCCAATTTACATCAACCTTTAGATATTATCGTCCAGGATTCTGACAAAGACATCTGTGTCCTTTCTACAGAAAGGCGCAATCACATTTCAAAGAGGCATCCACCACAGGACAGCTCTTTGTTTTAACTGATGTCGACCAAAGCTCACCAATTCTCTGGGCAAAAAAGCCAGTGTAGATCAAAGCGCTTCCAGGGAGGTTTCCATTGTGCAGGAACACCCGATAGCTGTTCCATTTCAATTACTCTTTGATGAATAGGTATTGTAGGGAACACATCTTTGCAAAATACAAGAGGTTTGAGTTACACAGACTTAATTTTTAAGAACAACTATTTATTGAAATTGGATAAATAGCTATGTTTAATTTTCTTCACTGTGTTATGTAGTTTGGTTTAAGCAGTATTTGCCCAAGCATATACATTATTTTTATTGATTTAACACAGATTTGTTTAGTGCTATTCATGTGTCCTGAATCATAGCTGTGATCTCTCATTTTCAACTTTCTAGCTGAGATGAAGAAAACAAAAAAAAAAGAAAAGAAAAACACAAAATGGAACTTGACAGCATTGCTACATCGACGCTCATAGATTCCATCTTAAATTGCTGAAAAGGAATCAAATGAAATGCCAAGAGCTTGCAAGTTTCAGATTGAACATTATTTTCTCCAAAAGACATAATTCCATTGGTTATTTGTTCATACCCCCAAGAACTTTAAAAGTCTGTTTCCTGGGGCCGGGAAGTATTGTAGGGGTAGGAGAGCTTTCCTAGATGAGAGTCTGTGGGTTTGGTCTCCTGCACACATACACAGGAACTGCAAGCCTGACAATAGAATTTATGAAAAATGTAAAGATAAACCCATCAAAGAGAAGACCATGACTTTAAAGAAAAGAATGACAAACTCAAAATGATATACACTGATTGACTAAGCACTCCCCATAGATTTATTTTCACCCAGATCATAGATGTCAGTGAAAGATGCCAGCCATTCATCCAGAGGGATGAGGCAGTGTTCGGGGGTGGGGGGGGGAAATCTTCTATCTCCCACATTCCATATTTAATGAGCCAGAACTAACAATTTGCCTTTCTAAAGGAGCCTATTTGCTTACATCACTGTCCATCATTATAGGACAAGGCATTATTGTGACTGCTTGATATTTATAATATGTGTTGTGTGTTTGTGAATGTGTGTGTGATGATAATATTTAAAGAAGAAGTCATGGATTTGAAACAGAATGGGGGATGTGAGAAGAGCTGGAATTGGAAAGGGAAGGGTAGAAATGATCTAGAATACTAATACTCTGTCAACTAGCTGTCAGTATAACAGGATATTTAAAGGAAACAATATAAAAGTAAGCATGGTTTATTTTGGCTCAGTTTCTGAGGTTCTAGCCTATGGTCACTTGTTCGATTGATTCTGTGCTGTAGTGTGGAAGAACATCATTCCAGGTTAGCGGTACTGTACAGAAGGTGCTCCCCTGATGGAGGAAAGCACATAAAGAAAAGAGGGGAAGTGGATGAGATATGCGCTGCCCGGACCTGTGACTTAATTCCATGTACGTCCCAAATCTTGGTACTTACTACCTTCCAACAGTGCCATCAAATTACAAATCCATCATTTTGTTAAACCACTGATGAGATTGGATGCTATTAGTCACTTTATTTTTATGTTCAAAAAACAGACAAAAAATCAAGAAAAGCAGATGAACCAATTAATAAATGGATTATAGATCTAAAGAGAGAATTCTCACAAAAATAAAACAAATTTGCTAAGAAATACCTCAAATGGTATTTAACATCCTTAGAAATTAGAGAAATGCAAATTAAAACTATTTTGAGATTTCATCATACCCCATCAGAATGACTAAGAAGAAGAAAGCAAGAAAACAACCAGCAACAAAAGCTGTTGTGCATGAGGGGAAACAGAAGTCTCATTCACTATTATGAAGGTTTCTCTGCAGTCCCTATGGAAATCAGTGTGGAGAATCCTCTATAGGCTAAAAGTAGATCTGCCTTATGACCCAGGTTAGCACTTTTCCAAAGTCTATCAGCTGGCAACCAGCCTTAAAATTTAGCGTTGGAAAACATCGGAAATTCAAACCACAAGACCTATTTCAAGAAATCTTGAAATCTACACACAAATATTCTGATACTCAAAACTGTTTTTAATCCCAGAGCACTATTTTTCAAATCTCAAGCATTGTGGATAAGCAATATGCAAACTTTGATCTTAAGATTCATGAAGCTTAGTATTCTCTTTTAAATATTATTTTCTCAAAACCTGTCCATTTTAAACTCACTGAACTGAACTAAAATGCTAAACTTATAATAATGGCACTTAAATTAAACCATAATAGTAACTGTTAAGTTGTTTTAATTCCATGTATTGATCAAAACTCATAAATATTTTATATCATAAACCCTATAAGCATGATAGCAGAAGATTACCAGAGATGGAGTATTCATAATAAGCTATAAGTTAGAATGAAAAGTGATTTAAATTTTTATGCCATAATAACATTATAATTAAGAGTTAATTTATCTCCAGTGCCTAATTATGCTTAGTGTCATTCAAGTAATATAAAAAAGAAAAAGATCATGCTGCATGTGTTTGTTCACGTACAAGTGTGTGCATGTGTATGTGTGCATGTGAGTGTGTGTGTGTACATGCATGTACTCATTTGCAAGCAAGCATGCACAAATGCAGATGTGCATATCCCACATCAACTTTCAAGAGTTGATTCTCTTCTACTGTGGGACATAAGAACTGAACATGCTTGTTATTATAGTTGGGAAGCAGGTACTCTTACCAGCTGATGTTACTGCAGAAACTATATATATACAGAAGATTTCCTGTGTCCTGCCTGTCTGGCAGCCGCTTACTGCACGGAAAGGTAAACATACAGAGGCTTATATTACTTACAAACTGTGTGGCCTAATGGTTAGACTTCTTGCTAGCTAGCTCTTATATCTTAAAGTAACCCATTTCTACTAACCTGTGTTTTGCCACATGTTCCATGGCTTTATCAGTCTGCTGGCATCTTGCTCCTTAGGCAGCTGGCTGGCATCTCCCTCCACCTTCTTTCTTTCTGTCTGCTTGGATTTCCTGCCTGCCTCTAAGCTGCCTTCCCATAGGCCAAATGACTTTGTTTATAAACCAGTCAGAGCAACACATATTCACAGCGTATAGAAAGACATCCCACAGCATCTACATATATATATATATATATATGTATATGTATATATACATACATAAATACACACACACACACACACATATATATATTAAAATCATCCTACATATTGATTGTATAAAGCAAAAGACAGAAAGAGGACTAGGAAGCTAAATTCAATAGCTTTATATATATAAAATCACAAATGGTAAGCATAAGTTCCTTTGTTTATGGATTTGTTTGACTTTTCATCCTTAAGAGCAACTGCTCCACGGATCCTATCAAACTTGTTGACTGACCTGACATCTTATGACTCATGGTTTTGCCTGAGTTCTAAGTTAAATGACATAATGAAACTGTCTTGAAGTTTTGATGCTGTTTTTATGTATCAACATGAATGGTCAATAATGTTAGCAATGAAAAAAATGTTTTGGTTCTTTCTAATTGTTCCTCAGGATTTGGATTAAAAAGAAAACCTTGACCTATTACAGATTAGATTGTGGTGAAATTTCAATAAAGTAGAAACACGTTATAATTTTTAATAGTGTAGAGCTGGCATCCATACACAGAAGGACATTCTGAAGCAGGATTCCAGTAGGAATTTTAAAAAATATTCATAGTCATCTACTGTGCATTGTTCTACATAAATGGATTGTGCTAATGGATTTGAGCAAAAGTTATGGTTCAAATCATTCTGAGGTTGTCTCCGCTTATGTGCAAATAGTTACAGCATGAAGTGACCATATATGCCACTAAATATTACTAGTAAAAGCCCTTGTATTATTAACATATCATAAAATAATATTTGCTTTCGGGTCCAGTATATTCAAAAAATATAAAAACTGTAGTACTTCATATTTAATTGACCACAGGGTTAGTTCACATTGACAGAGTCGGAATTATAGAAGAATTTAAAAGAAATACTGCTTATTTTTTCTCATGCAGGCCCTTAATAGATTATTAAAGAAAAAGAATATAAGTACTTTGTTATGAATCCTGCTGAAATACTGTGTGTGGATTCATGCCATAGAGATACCTTATAAGTAAGGTCATTGCCAAATACATTTTTTTCTAGAACTTAGCAATTAAATGGTATGAATAATGTTTGAGACAAATGGACCTCATTTCCTATCTCTATATAACAGAATTATATAAGATCTCTCTAGTACTTAAAATCTAAAAGTCTGCTTCCTTTTAAACAGTTTATAAAACCTTTTCAGTCTCTTGGGATGGGGAGATGATTCAGTTGGAGAGGTGCTACCTCCAAAGCATGAGATAACCCAAGGTAGGTTCCATTGGATCCACATGAAAAGGCTAGGTGTTGCAGCATGCCTCTATAACACTAATGCTCATGGTTGGCCAGTCTCACAGTATCAGTGAGCTCCTGTTGTAGCCTGAGTCTTGAACAGGAAAGTGGAGACTTGATACGGAAAGGCACCAAATGTCAATCTCTAGCTCCCATGTGCAGACGTGTATCCCTGTGTTTATCCTTCATTTATGTTAAACAGAATTATTTCAACCTGCAGCTTACAGTTAATGTGTATAGATATTACACTATAGCACATTTTCTTTTAAAAGTGCCAAAAAACATTTCAGTCATTTTCACACTCCAAATTTCAGATAATTCACAACATACATACACACACACACACACACACACACACACACACACACACATACACACACAAACATACACACACACATATAACAAATTAGTCATTTAAAAAAATTAAGTTTAATTTTCTTGAGTATTTCATATATGAGTTCTGCATCTACAACATTCTTGCCCCTTCCCCTTCCAACTACTTCCATAGTCCGCCCTCTCTCCCAAATTAATGACTACTTTTTCTTTAATTATTATTGTTACATATAAAAACATACATGCATACCTGAATATACAACAAATTGAGTTCATTTAGTGTTGCGCATATGTACATGTGTCCAGTTATAATCACTTGGGATTGGACAACCCATATGAGAGGTAGTCTCAGGTAGAAACTAATTTTCCTCATCACAGCTATTGTTGGCTGCCTATATCTCTTCACTTAGGAGTAGTATCTTGTGGGATATCCCCCATCCACTTTGGTATGTCAACTGATACTGTCATTATGCAAATCTTGTTCAGGAAAACGTATTTTTGAAAGTTCATGGGTACATTTTTTCCTTGTCATGTCTTGGGGAAAATGCATAGCAGTATATGTCCCGGTCTTCTTAAACTTAAAAATCTTATGCCTTCAATTCTGCAATGTTCCCTGACATTTAGATGTGATGGTTACATTGCAGATGTTTCAACTGAAGTTGGGACCATACTAACACTTATTCTCTGCATGTTAACCGTGTGTGGATCTCTGTAGGAGTCTCCATCTCTTGCAAAGAGAAGCTTCTTTGATGAGAGGTGGATATACTTACACGCATACCCACATTTACTTGTTAGAAATTACATTCATTTAGGGATTACTTTAAAAGTATTTGTTTTATTGCAGTGGAGGAGAGCTAGACCTGGTTCTCTGCCTAGGTGTGCCTCTAGAGCCCATGGTCTTCTAAGTCATATGGAGTTGGCTGGGTTCACAGTACCGAATATGAATCTCCTCCCATCCAGTAGGCATGAAGTGCAGACAGATGTTGACCACATTGAATTCAAAAGTGGTACCATTGCTAACCAGGGTTTGTTGCTGTGCCAGCCATTGTTGTGGTCAGTAGAATTTACAGTTGGGTAGGACTGCTGATTTCTCCTCTCCCTTAAAAACAGTTCACTTAAATCAATCTATTATCCATCAAGGTTCTTGTTTTTCTCAATGAAGTGTTTTATTTAATATTCAAGTTTACTCTTCTCAGCGGTTTCTTTTGTGTTATATTAACAATGCCATGCATGAGCCCCCGTTTCAGCAGTATCAATAAATCACTTAAGTGCATTGCTCTTTTGGAGCTCTAATACACCACACACACACGCACACACACACACACACACACAGAGAGAGAGGGGGGGGACAGGGACTGGGACAGGGACAGGGACAGAGACAGACAGACAGACAGACAGACAGACACAAAGCAAATCAGCTATAGTCACCATTGTTCTTCATAAATGAAGTTGGAACTCAAGACAGATTCTACATCCCAAGCTCTCTCTGGCCATACAGCTCTGTTTGAGGCCATATCCTCATTTAAAACTTCACAACTCATTCTATGACATCAAATTGCTACTTGTTCAAAAGAAGTTAATGTTGATCATGAACAAGATGATAGGATGGATTGTGGGTACTCTTGTCCCTTAACATGAGAAGTCCCAATATTTTGAAAAGTCCATGTTGGTCTTGGATCATAATGCTTTTCTTGGTATCAATTACATGGCAAGACAATATTTTCTCTGCTAAAATTTTAAAAAGCACCTCTTTCAAATATGACTCCCTCTTGCCACACTTAAACAATATTAAAACAGGCCATTTCAATGTCATAAATTGCATGTGTTCCAAGTGTTCCTAAGTCCAGTCTCTCCTTCCTGATTGCCCCTATCAAATTGGGAAGAAATTCTGCTTCCCTGCTTGCAGCTCCAATGCAATGTTCTTTTAAACAGAACTTATCTTCTATGCTCCTGTGAGGGAGCAGAGATGTGATAAGATAAAAGAAATGAAGCTTGGAGTTATCTTTCTAATCCTCATGCCTGGGATTCCTTTCAAAGAGTGTGTTTGCTCTTATCTCAGGGGAAATTCCTCTTCCCTTGCACTACAAGGATCTGCCAAATATTTTCAAAAACATGGTATACTGTCCATTAAGATAACAAAAAGCATCTGTCTTTTGAGAGTCTCTTATATAGAATAATGTATCAAATATATTTATTTATTCTTTTAGCCTGATTCAAGACCCCTGCTACTTTCCCAAAGACAATGTGTCAAGGGAGAACAAAGGAAATTTACTTCTAGATGCTCAAAGGATTGTCTGAGGTGGACTTTTCATCATGATTTTATCATTACTCTGGGCTCTCAGGCTTCATTTTCTATGTTCCAAAGTGATTACCAATACAATACTAATAGAAGAACTGCAGCTAACCTGTTACTCCATTAGGCATTATGTTAAAGCTGTCTTGCTTTTTATTAAGAGTATATAGGAAAAATTAGTACATGAGTTAATGTCAATGTATATATTTCTGACAAAAATCAATTTCACTATATAAGAAAGTGTCATAGAAAGAATTAAAATTATATATTAGTCTACTGATAAAAAGGAACTTGAAATAAATACCATACCACCCAAATAGAAGTTGAGGAAACAATAGCAGGTAAAATAGTATTTAGAACTTAATATCTCCTTAGCTACATAGAGTTAAGCAGAGTTACTATGAGTTTCAAGGACAGAGTGTTTGCTTATTTGTTCATTTGTGTGGAGGAGTGTGTTTGTTTGTGTGGCGAGTTGTTTGTCTGAAAGGAACGTAGCAAATTGAAGTAGTCTTTTATTTTTGAACATACACATTCATGTTATTTTAGGTAGATCTAATTTAATATAACATGCATATGTAGAAGTTAATATTCTTTAACTTTTTCTTTCATATTTATAAATATATGTCCTGTAAACTCATACCACAATTACTAGAATTAACTGAAAATTTTGGAGGAAAATAAAACATGCAAATAGACTCCCCCCATAATCGTCCACTTTTGCAGGAGAAGGACTTAGAAAAAAGCTGCCTATTTTTGACAGTGAGTGAGCAGACCACCCCATCTCATCAAAAGAGAAAGTCCAGTGCATCTTTATTTTGTGTGCTAACAGCCAGCCACTGAAATAGCTCTAGTAACTTAAAACAGAATTCCTTTGAAGAGAGCCTTGAATTCTACTTGCTCCATCACAAACAAACAGAATTGATTCTCTTAAATATAATTTGGAGATATTGATGTGTTCGCTGCCGCATTGTTTAGACTTCATTTTAGTACATTATCCTGCCTGATTTCACATTAATTGGTATTTCGTTTTACCCCTGGCTGTGGGATTTTAAAAATTACACCTCAATTTATATGCAAATATTGAGCCAAGATTATAAGAATGGTTCTAAACTCCACTCTCCTCTATAGAACTTCCTAAAAATACGACATTCAAATTACATGTACTAAAATTTGCATAAGAAGTAGCTGTATTTGTACGTTTATTTTTTTGAGACAAGGTCTCTTTCTATGTTGCCCTGGCCAATCTCAAGCCCAGGGGCTCAGATAGATAATAATGCCATCTCATTCTTCAAAGTAGCTGGCATTACAAGCACATACCACCATCCTGGTTGTTTTGTTATTTTAAAATTAAACTTATTCTAATTTATGCATAAAAATGTTAAAATTATATAGTATATTAATGAAGTATCAGGTGAGGTATTAACACATATTCATTGTGTTATAAGGATATCAGATTAAATATATCTGTGTTAAGGTGAAAAAAATCTGAAAATCCTTTATTGTAGTTCATTGCACTATAGTCCATTTTATTATCATACAACAACACAACAGAATTTCTGCTCCTACTTAACTTAGTACTGACAAGTCAACTTCCCTATTTCTACATGACTGAGCTTCTATTAAGCACTTTTCACATCTCAAGCTCTGGAAGATCAACTATTTAGATCACACATGGGACCTTCCTTTCCATGAGTGCCTTATTTTGCTTAACAGAGGATCGTTAGTTTTGTCTTTGTTGTCAAATATTACAGGATCTCATTGATTTTTATGACTAATATCAATGGAATAACTGAACCACTATTTCTTCATGTATCTGTAAGTGGATAGGAGAGTTACTTAAACGATTCCCATTCCTTGGCTACTTTGACTGGGGCCACAAAAGACATGGGAGGGCAGTTACCTCACCAACATGCTGATGTCTTTCCTTTGGATTTTATCTGCTAATGGGAGTTCTGGATCATTTGGTGTATGTGTGTGTGTGTGTGTGTGTGTGTGTGTGTGTGTGTGTGTGTGTGT
>CABHPR010138328.1:48722-62434 GCA_902168415.1 Peromyscus melanophrys
GAGAGAGAGAGAGAGAGAGAGAGAGAGAGAGAGAGAGAGAGAGAATCTTGCAGTGGAAGAATGTCACACAGATTACCCTTTAGTTCACTCATTTTTACTTGCAAGTCTGGCTCTAGGTCTGTGGCTTCTGCTACATCACTAACAATGAATGGGCTCTCACTGGGGCTCCTGTTGCAGTCCTGTGTCATGGAGATCCTGCTATTTTGGATCTGGAGGTTCAGGTTCATCCTCTTCACCTGCTGCAATAGTCCATAGATGAGGTGGATGTTGGAGTGAGCCAACTCACAGCCCTTGCTGATAGACTCTCTCTTACCTTTCTTCAACTGGAGCTCAGCCTGGTACTTGACTGTGGATCTCTGCACCTGCTCCATCAGTTACTGGAGGAAGGCTCTATGATAACAGTTAGGATGTTCCAATCTGATTACCGAGGTAATTAGCTCAGGCACCCTTTCCACTGTTATTGCCAGTAGTCTAAGCTGAGGTCATCCTTGTGGGTTCCTGGGAACTTCCCTAGCACCTGGTTTCTCCCTATCCCCATGATGTCTCCCATTATTTAGGTATCTCTTTCATTGCTCTCCCACTCCATCCCTCCCCCAGTTTGCTAACAAGAAGGACCCTAAGAGGGACGCATGGATCACCCTGAAAAGGGGAAATAGATGAGATCTCCATGAGTAAACTGTGGATTGGGGCAATAGAAAGTAGGGGATGGGGGCTGCTTATCTATTCTTGAGTGTGTGGCCATTCACTGGTGAATGTTTAACCTACAAGTGGCCATGTCATTAAGAAATAATTAACCCTCTCTCTCCCCACATACCAATAGTTCCTCAACTAGGGGTAGAATTCCATTTGGGGATTTTGTCTAGTTCAATCTTGTATGTCTTGCTCATGTTGTCACAACCATTGTGAATTCTGATGTGCAACTCCCCAGTTGTATTTTGAAAACACTCTTTCATTATATTCATCCACTGCCTCTGGCCTTTGACTTTTACAGTCATTTCGACCACTCTTCCTTGATGATCTATAAGTGTTGCCGGAGAATTTCTCTCCAGCTCCCAAGTCCCACCAGTCCCTGGTTCCCGGACCGAACCCATTCATAAAATAAACACACAGACGCTTACATTATTTAAACTGCTTGGCCATTAGCTCAGGCCTATCATTGTCTAGCTCTTACTCTTATATTTAGCCCATTTCTATTAATCTCTACTTTGCCACGTGGCTCGTGGCTTACCGGTACTTTACATCTTCCTTCTCCTCGCCGCGGCTCCAGCCGTCTCTCCCTATCCTTCCTTCCTCCTCAATTCTCCTCTCTGTTAGTCCCGCCTATACTTCCTGTCTGGCTATTGGCCAATCAGTGTTTATTGACATATAGCGATATCCACAGCATATAAGCCTTGAGGGGAGTGTTGTGATATAAAATTTCCATTTAGTGCTAAGTACTGCACTGTCACTTACGCTCTGAACCATGTCCAGTGTGGGGCTCTGGGTAAATCACCACCTATTGCAAAAAGAAGCCTCTCTGATGAGAATTGAGGAGTCTACTAATCTATGAATTAATGTATGAATAATGATGTCACCAGAAGTCACCTGAATACTATCTCCAGTTAGCAGAGTAGGTTCTCGCTCCAGATCCTATGACTTGTCTAGCCACTGGTTCTTGACTTCAGTCATGGGATCAGGTATGGGTTCTGTCTTGTGGAGCATGCCTGAAATCCAATCAGATAGTGTTCGTTATTCCAATGATATTCATACCACTGCTGCACCAAGTAGACCTTTCTTCCCACGACTGTTGTTATTGGAGCTTGCAGGTTGATAGCTGAACACTACTGATGATTATTTTTATACTATTGAGGATTATTTTTATACTACTGATGATTATTTTTATCTTCCAGTAGAGTGCGTCGCACCTTCCCACTAGTGAAAACTGCATAACTGTTGGTGCCAATGTAATTCTACACCCAATTTAGAGGAAGAACAATCTATATTTCCTGTATATATCAATCTCTAACTTCATAATTTCTTTCAAAACAGTTCTGAAAGTCCCTAAACTCGGCATAAACCCACAGAGAACATCCTTCTCTGTGTTTATAAAAGCTAGGCTCTGAGCTGTCATTAGTTATCAGTTACTTTATTTGTGAGTGAGTGTTACCTTGGACCTATTAAACTGTAACTATGAGATTCCAGTTTGAATGTAAACCACTGCATGTAGTATGTGGGACTTGGCAAATAGCTCCTTAAGCAGAGCTTGTGCTCAGCGTATGCAAAGCCATGGGCTCAATTCTCAGCACTACACATATCACATATCACATTCAGAGAGTGACATGTATTTCCTTCTGTATTTAAAAACTGATAGGATAATAATTTGTGGTAGTGTTCTGGATTAGACTATATATGTGAGTGTAAAGCAAATAGCCTAACTTGTAGATGGAAATCAACATACGCTCAAGTACAGAAACAGGTACAGCTCTGATGGGGTACAAAGTCTGCTTAGATTTACTACATATCTACTCCTGTAGTAGACAGTAGACATCTACTTCTATGCTTCTGTGACCACTCTCCTCTCAAACGTTATGCCTTAGGTCACCTCTGTCTTTCCAAGCTGTGGACAGTTTTCTTTCTTTTCTGTTTCCTCCTTCTTTTTTTTCTGTTCAGTTTTTTTTCATTTAGCCACAATAACCTCACTCAACCTCAAGCTTGCCCTAAGGCACCATATATCTACTGTGTGTTCAGATGTCTCAAAGCAGTATCTAAGCATAAAGTTGAATTTTCAGTCTCCTGGAGACTTGGCAAAGGGAGCCCTGGGTAATTAGATGAAATGAACAGCAATACCTGAAGTGCTGGAATTCAAAGCCTTTTCCAAAATTTGTGCATTCTAGGCAATAATCCAATTTGTTCTACCCTGGGGCTCACGTTAGAAAAATCTTCCCTTTCCACTATGAGTAGAAATGCTGATATCACAGAATCAGTGATGACATCATTTGTTGTAAAAGGTAACTTGCTGCAATAATACATCATTACAATTTGTAACTGCGACAAATCAGTCAGATTTCTTCTCTGAATGAAGTCAACATGGTGTGTGGATGACGCTGAAATCAAAGCTTAAGTTTGGCTCCATTGAAGTGAGTTATGTGAAAGGAAGCAAAGACATCATCCTTTAGATTTAATTCTTTATTTTTAACTACCATGGCTATGTTGGAAATACGTAACCATCAAGAATTATGGATTATGTGTAACTAAGATGCTATGTGGAAGGTATCTGTTTAATGAGTCCTCATTTCATTGGCTGTTAGACTATACATAAGTCGCATGCCTCTGCCTTTCAACATCCAAACTGTTTAGCTCCCACTAATAGGTACATTAAAAAGAATCTTGCTACAAATATGAATGTGGACATCATAGCCATATACATTTCTGCCTAGGCTCACACTTTTTAAAAGCTCCTAAGAGAAATCTTCATGAAGATAAACTGTAACCTTTTTTGTGCAGTGTTTGCTAATGGAGAAAGACATGGCATGCATTTTTCTGTGCAGAGCTTGGGAATGGCACTGAATAGCAAAAAAAAAAAAGCTTTAGAATAATTACTATAGCATGGTAGGTATATATGATGGATACCTTGCTTAGCTTTCTGTACATCTGTGAAAGCATCTTTTGAAATAGTGTAAAAACACCATTAAAACTGTAAATTGAATCACAATGCTGTTACAGTACCTTGAAACAATGATGGGTACCATTAAGGAGAAATTGGAATAATGGGGTTTGAAATACTACAAACATAATCTAAGCATATAAATAATGAATAGTCTCAAAAGATTTCAGAAGACATTTCCTTGGGTTTCCAATGGTTTTTGTACATGTATCTTTTTAAAGGCAATTGAACCTGAACTCCAGAATGAAGTTTCCTGAATGCCCCCTGTTGAGAGAGAGAGAGAGAGAGAGAGAGAGAGAGAGAACCGAATACAAGACACTTTGCTAAATAGACACTTTAAAAGGCAAAGTTTACTGCATGTGTTTCTAATGTCCAGAAGATTCTAAAACTACCACGCTCGTGCAGTGTTTGTGGCATGGTTGTGGAAATATATCACTGTAGCTCACTGTACATAGTTCATTTAACTGTGAACAAATCTTTAAAAGTCAATATGAATCATGTGTGATCATATTTTTGGTTGTATATATTGAGGGAAAAAGTTATTTAGACAAATGCCAACGTTCTTACTGTCAGAGAAAATGCATTTTGTTCTTGGTCTGCTTAACAAATTTGATAGTTTTGAAAGCAGAGTCCTAGAAATCTCTTTCCCAGTGGAGCATAGAGCAGATTGTCCTGAAATCCTTTTTATTCCACATGTATTATCCTTTGTGAGGAATGAATGAATGAATAAATGAATGAGGAAAAATTAACTTCTGCAGTACCTGAATAAAGTATCGTTTTGGTCATGATGATCACAGACACTACATTTGCTTTATACCTGTACTGAAATGCAGCCAGAAAAACTCATATTGAAAAATTTCACTAGGAAGTGGTGATATTTAGAAGAATATATTTCAGGTGTCGTTTTAAAATAAAATGTTATAATGCATTATGCATACTTACACTTTAGTGCTCCACTACACACACACACACACACACACACACACACACACACGAGAGAGAGAGAGAGAGAGAGAGAGAGAGAGAGAGAGAGAGAGAGAGGTTTTCATAATTGTATAATTAACAAGTTTAAACAGGTATTTCAAACAGTTGACCATATATTGTCATTTAAAATAAGTGGCATGAGACTATTATGTTTCAGTTACATAAAATCATAGTAATAAGAGTAAATCTTGTAAACAAAGTCGATTTCTATGTCCTTGCTAAACCATTGTGAGTTTCCCCCTCCATTACAAAGTCCTTTGTCACACACTGCAAAATGTTGTAGATTGCTATATGTAGTTTTAGATATAGTGTCATATGCCTTTTTCCATGGTTACTGTGTTACCATGTTTTAGATTTAGGGGACATTCTATAGTGTGAGAAAATATCATTTCAGACAATTACAAATGTTGCTAAATCTCTCTCTCCTTGTATTTATATAGAGGGAGATCTGTGACTCTACTGTTATTCTTGAGAAGTTGACAGTTACACAAGTATCTCTTCAAGCATACAAGAAAATGATGATTTCCTTTTGTTTGTGTACATTGGCTGGGTAACTTTGCCATAAAAAAATACATAGGCTCTAGTGCAAGTTGATATCCTTTCAGATGGTTTCTAAAGAGAAAAAATTTTTTGAATTGTGTCATGTATGTTTCTAACATTGGCTTCCCTGCAAGGTTGAGTAAACAGAAAATAAAATGAAAACATCTGCAGAGAGTGATCCCAGTATGAAATATGGCCATAACATTTCATTCCAATCAGAATCGCTGTTTATTTTCAATATTAAGACCAGCAGTAGGTAAGACCCACCGGCTGAAAATTAAAAGCTAATCTATGGAAAACGGCGACCAAGGGATGTGTAGTCTGCATTTGAACATTTGTTAAATAAGTCATGAAACAGAAGAAAGAAGCCAATCCTCTCAGACACTCGGGTTTTCGTTTTACCCTGGTGCCTAGGCCTGTGGGCTGTGTCTCTTACCATAGAGCTGCAGGACTGCCCCACAGTTGTGAGCCACCTCTCCCCAGACCACATCTGCTTCATTTGCTTAGCCCATGCTGCCTGCTGACATGCAGGCCATTGTTTGAAGAAGCCCTGAGATTCTGTGAGCAGCAAAGTTGATTTCACAGAACCCAAGTCTGCGGTTTTTTTGTTTTTTTTTTTTGTAAAATGCTCCTCATTTTGGCTCTTTGGACTTCTCTCACAATATAACTGCTATAAAACCTCTTTCAATTCACAGTGCAATTTGATGAATTACCTTCTCTGGATTTCATTATAAATGTGTCTGAAAGTGTGACTGCAGAGACCGAGGTGTTTTAAAATAACAAATAGGTACACGGCAAATGAGAAGCTGTATGTCTAAATGCCTCCGGTTCTCAGTGTAGCGGGGAAAAGTTCCACTAATTCTTCACAGCATCTGTTTATTGTTTTATTAATGCCAGACAGGACAATTTCATTATTAGTACACAATTGAATACATCTGTGTAGGGAATGCCACATCAGGGGGGATGGCAGGTTTGACCTTTGAGTGAACCACATAACCCAGGCTAGTCTGGGTAGCCATTGACCTCAGCAGCACCTAGTATCTCTGGCCAGGCATTAAGCAGGGTGTACCTCCTGAGCTATCGACTTCATTAGGACTTAAGCAGCCCGCTCTAGATGTCAAAGACACTGGGAGAAGAAATGTAAAGAAAATTTGTGAGAGGTAACTTTTATTTCCTATCTTAAAGGCAGGATCACTAGCCGAGGATCATTTTTGGTTCCTGATCCTCTAATTGACTGGCATTTCCTGGGATACCCACTTAAGTGGAATCAGGTTTGTTCAAACTAAAGAGCTTTCTATTGTCAAGAGACCTTAGAGCTGTATCCAACCAAGAGAGCAGGCTCTCATCCCACAGCACATAGGTTCGAGTTTCCAGGATGATTTCCTGCTCCGGATCAATAACACATCAGGGATTTCTCTTTCAAGTGAACGTGTCCTGTCCATTTTAAAGGCTTTTAAATGGTTAACATTTTACAGTCCTGTTCCGAAGCTTCTGGAGGCCCCCAGATTATTAAAGCCTGGTTTCTAAAAATAAGAAAGTAGCCAGGTGGGGGTAGTTCACAGCTATAATCTCAGGAGCCAGAGGCAGAAGGACTGGTGTGACTTTAAGGCAGTTTGGGCTGTGTGGTGAGACACTGCATTAGAAATCAGAAAAGAAAATCTATCAGCAACAGCGAAGACAAAAACAAGCGATTTGACATAGATTTAAATTTGACTTAAATACTGAAAGGGCTGCTGCTGGAAACTGGATCGCACAGAACAGGGCTCCGTGATGTGCGCTTACATAATTGCCCTCATCATTGGCTCCACAGCTCAGTGAGTGTCACTGTCTTTGTTCAAATTAGGGTGGAGTATGGATGGAATCACAGTGGTATTGCTGGTGGAGTCAGGTGTTTCTTGGACTAGGAATAACTTCAATAGAGCGGCTTACAAATGAGCCTATGCTTCACACCTACTTTATAATAAATATAAAGCCCTGGTTTATAATAAATGTAAATATAAAGCCAGTGCCAAGAATAGATGACAGGAGAGAAGGACAGGGGGATGAAGAGGGAGGGAAGGGAGAGAGAGAGAGAGAGAGAGAATCTGATTACGTGTATATAAAAGTATCCCGAGGAAGAGAGAAGACAGCCTGGCTATTCTCCACCTTTTTTTTTTTAAAAGACTGTATGTCTCATTGGTCTGGAATTTGCCAGGTAGAATAGGACAGCTGGCCAAAACTTCCTGGCATAGATGGGTCTCTGTCTCAAACTCCCCTGCATAGGACTAAAATTGCACCCCATCACATTACCAAGTAAGCCATCTCTCCATCTTTGACTTTTTAAAGTCTTTCTACTGCAATAAAATGATGAGTTAACAAGTACCTTTATTTCAGAACAAGTTTTTTTTTTTTTTTTGACAATTCCTATCAGGCATAATTGTAGTAGATTTAAGGAGCATTTAAAGGAAGAACAGCGCTGCTCTTATGTGTTCTGTGCTTGGGTACTTGCTTTTATAGATAGATGAAGACTCTAAAGGTTCGGTGAGTTGAGATCTGTCCAAGACCACATGCCTAGAGCACATTTAAACTAAAATTCAGGATTCTCCACTCACAGTCCAGTGTACCCTGACTATCACATCAATTTATCTTTTCTTTATTCTTTAATTTCTTCTATTTTTTTCTGATTATAATTACATGGTTTTCCCCTTATCTTTCCTTGCCCCAAATCCTCCCTTATAGCTCTCCCTGCTTTCTTTCAAATTCATCGTCTCTTTTTTCATTATTGTTGCAAGCATATATGTCTATTTATAGACATATATATTCCTAAATACAACCTTCCCAGCCTGTGCATTTGGTATTGGATAACCATTGGGACTGTTCTTTCCTCCTGAGGGAGACTCCTTCTCATGTTTTCAGCATTTCTTATTTTCCTGTAGTTCCATGTGGAGAGTTGAGGACTTGCTGTCTCCCCTGTCCACATCAACACGTCTATTATTATAGTCTTTGTCCAGCTCATGTTTAGGCAGTCATGTTGATCAGAAGCTACATCAGAAAGCTTCATCAACATGACTTTCAATTGGACTTTTAAAAAACAGTTTAAAAGTATGTCAGACTTGATGATAATTGTGAAAAACACAGAAGCCTCATTCTTAGTCTTAGACTAAAAAATCATGTAATTTTTAAAATAAATATTTGCTTATGTTCTATATACAAGTCTCTACAGTTTATATTCATTGCAGAACAACTTCCAATGAAACAGGCAGTATCTCAAGGTCTGGTAACCAGTGAAGAATCTGATTAACCCTGGCTTGTACTCATTATGGAGACAATAAAATTGTGATCTGAAAGATGAGTCCTCTTGGGGGTGGGTTATGCTTGCACTGTTAAAGGAATGAATAAGACACAAAATAATAAAGCCAGCAAGATGGCTTATTGGGAAAGAGTCTTCCCACTAGGTCTGATGACCTGAGTTGGATATCTGGGACCCAAATGGTGGAAGGAGAAAATGTTCTCCCTCAAGCACTTCTTGGACTTCCATATGTGTGAAAGCACATACTTGTGTGTGCACATGCAAATACACACAAAGTAAACAAATTCAATAAAGAATCAATTTTTAAAAACAGTAATATTTTCAGTCTTAAATAGTATTTACTTGGTTTTATCAAGACACGTTATCTTTGCTATAGTAAATGCAACACCAAAGGCACAGTTAGAGTCTTGGTTTTGTTGGAAAGTAAATACATAAAGATTTGACAGAACACAAGGTCAAATAAGTATTTCCAAACTCCCACATTTTGGCCATATCCACTAGATATGACACCTAATTTTGTGAATTCTCCAAATGATTTATCATAGGATAGGACTACTTCCCAGGCTAAGAAGTTGATTCAGAAATTTCTTTTACTGATCAACTTTAGCAGAATTATACATGTTTATTGACTTCAAAGAATTTAAAAAAATATGTTTATGACACTAAGGGTTGTATGGGTAAGTTATATTCACTTTTATTTATTTTTCTGATTCATTATTTTTATTATATGTGCATTGGTGTTTTCTCTTCATGTATGTCTGTGTGAGGGTGTCAGATCTTGGAGTTACAGGCAGTTGTGAGCTGCCATGTGGGTGCTGAGAGTTGAACCCAGGTCCTCTGGAAGAGCAGTCGGTGCTCTTAACCACTGAGCCATCACTCCAGTCCACTTTTACTTATTTTTGTGTTGTCATGGTTCAAAGGGATGAGACTCTTCAGCAGTGTGTGTCTACATAATTGTTTTCACAATTCCCTGCAATATAGGTGCCAAAGAACTCCGACAACAGTTGTTGATATATTATACTACTTCTATTTAATAGTCGTTGTAATAAATTTGATAATATTCATGGAATTATCTTTTTATGTATGCCACTATAAAAGTACACGGGAAAACATTTCATCATCAGATGGACAGTGATATATAAATTCAGTAGTTAAAAATAGCTACAAATGAGCCATCAACCAAGCAGCCATGGATTTTTGTTGAACTTCCAGATTTATCCATTACGATTTAGTTTACCATCCATAATAAAGTCATCAAGAGAATTAATAATTTACTGTTTATCTATTTCCAAGATTTATGAGGATTTTAAATGTGGTAGAAGCCCACCTGCAAAATATCCTGAACTTTCTTGGCATCTCAAAACATTTCTTTTTCCTGGAGCCCAGAAATGATTTTCCCAGACATTAGAGACACTATATAATGAATCTTGGTGACGGAAGCTAAAATGCAATAATAAATTTAATCATAAGAAAGTAAGATTTGGTGTAGAATTGATAATATCTACAACTATGAAGCCTGAATAACATCTATAAATACTTCTGGCTCATGCACTTTTCTACATATTATTTCAAAATCCAGTCAATAGAAACCTGGATGATCATGAGGTCCTTGCTGACTTCTAGACACATCATTGAGAATCAACAATCTGAAGTTTGAAATGATAATTCAATGATACATGCTTTTGGGTTAAGTATGTGACAAAGTGCTGTTTGCATTTTTCATGGAATCTCTTTTAGAATAAGAATTTTTCTATATGAAACCTATGCCAGTGTTTTGATGTTTTCTCTGAGTTAAAATATCATTCTGGCATTGGTATGAGGCCATATTTTTAAGATTTTCTTACCTTGCAAAAGGTTTGCTTTCTGCTGTAGACTGTTGTTTGTTTTTTAACTTGACCCCGTTGTTTTTCTTTAATTCTCCCCAGAAGACTTTTTGTATTTAATGGACCTTCACATTATGACCTGTAAATCATCAGTCTTACAAGCTTTAATTTGGGAGAAAGGATGACAAAGAGCTGAAAACTGACTTTCTGAACCGAAATTGCTTTCTTAACATATATTTTTAAGGAGGAAAATTCCTATGACAGGTTCATTGCAGTGGAAAACCTCATCTTTGGTAGATTACAGGTATTTTAAGATTAGTAATTTCCATAGTCATTTTTCTGCCCATAAATGCTTCAGATTTAATTTAAAATAGCATCTGTATTAATTTTTATCATTTCAAATGAAAGTTGATTGTTTCTGGTGCTTGTAATTCTCTGAAGTGTTGCATATCAAACTGTGCTCTCTGAAGAATTTAAATCATAAATGAAATGTGCATGTTTCTCCCTGCAGGAATTCTATTTGAATCAAATCCATCTTTAATTTCTGTTAGAATGGGCCATTAATAATTTATTAACATTTATTGTAGTTTATACCTTATACCTTAAAACAACTTAAGCTGCTTTAAATATGTATAAATTATACTTTGAAAACTATTATATATACTTTCTGCTGTTCTTGATTCTGTGGATCGATGTTTGAAGGGCCTGTTCATTGTACTGGGCATTGCAGAGCACACATGAAGGAACATGTCTTAAAGAGGAAACACTGAAACTGACTGTAATGTGTATCATTACATTGAGATGCAGTAACCTATGACTCTATGCCTATTGATTTGCTTTAATTAAAGAATTCCAGTCTTAAAAACTATTTACAGATAAAATGGTGAACATGTAAGGATACAGATATGAGTGACATCAGTTCCGAATACAGACATCCTGTAAAATGTATTATATTCATTGCAACCAAGATCTATAAAATTTGGTTTTTCAGGAAAAGTGTCTTGTTGCCAAACTTTACTTCAAACGTTTACAGTGTCATCATTCTACTGAAATTGGAAAATGGAAATAGTTATTGACCACATGACATTTTTTGCATATAACTAGAAATATAAGCGTCAATTGTATATGTATAGAAAAATGAAAGTCACATCTCACTTTCATTGTTTGTTGACATAAAAACATCATTTAGAAAGAATACTAAGGTTGTGAAATTATTTCACCAATTTAGCCTTGCTGCACAGAGCATATGCTCTATTAAATATGCTTCAAAGTTGAATCATTTGTTACACATAAAATAGTATGAAACATGTACATATCAGTATTTTTGTTCATTGTGTTTACTCTCTATGTATGTGTGTGATAAATATACATACTCATAAGCTATTTTCTGTATACAACCACTCATGTGTGTGTATATGTATGGAATATTCTAAAAAAAATAAAATAAAATAAAAAAAAGAAATAAAAAAAAAGCCGGGCGTTGGTGGCACACGCCTTTAATCCCAGCACTCGGGAGGCAGAGGCAGGCGAATCTCTGTGAGTTCGAGGCCAGCCTGGGCTACCAAGTGAGCTCCAGGAAAGGCGCAAAGCTACACAGAGAAACCCTGTCTCGAAAAATCAAAAAAAAAAAAAAAAGGAATATTCTGAATTCCTTTTGAGTGTTGGCTGCACAGCCCTTACATAATTAAGACATCTGCTCTGTGATTTCCATGTCCTGCAAACTATAACATTCTGTGATAAGACTGTAAACCATTGAGAAGCTTGCTAGAAAAAAATTACACCCTCTACCACTAAAGAGATCTTCAGAAATTTTACACAAAACATCCTAAACACATAAAGAATAAAGGCTACTTGAAAAAAAATTTATTGCTGATTTTTATCCAACATTTTTTTCAAATAATACTTCTTTTCATAAATTAAATAAATTTCTAAGGAAATCTGAAAAATATAACTTCTGTGCCTTTATTAGTCTGTGTTAAGGAATATGACATTATAGTTAAAGTATCAAATTATGAATTGTGTCCATTTTTTCCTCTTGTTAGGACAAAGGATCATGACTCAGCTGACAAGAAATTGGAATTTAACCTTGAACTCAAGTTGAACTAGGCTTCTTTGTCATTGACTTCCAAAATCTTTAGCCACTGCCATAAATTTAATTAATCACAAAAGTAGCAAAATTCTGAGTTTTAAAATTCATAAACTTCAAAAGTATTTTAGGTTTAACTTTTAAACAATTCAGGAAGCATTGGAAAATGAATTTTGTCATAATTTGGATTTGTGATTTTTACATACTGACATGTGATATGTCATGTTCAAATGTATGTGTTTGCTCAGAATTTGCATACACAATAATTTTTTCTCATGCTTCCTTTTGTATGTAATGATAGTGTCATGAACTATGAAGTGTTATATTATTGTTTTTGTGTATGTGTGCATGATATGTGTGTGGATATCCATCCGATTGCTCAGGTGTGGAGTTCAGAGGACAACTCTATATTGTTGGTTCAATCCCTAGGATCCAGGGCTCAAACTCAGGCCACATGGTTAGTACAGCAGGCACTATTCTCCACTGTGCCTCCTTGTTGATCCTTAAATTTATTCTTTATTCGTTCCGATGACTTCTACTACACCATTGACTCATTCCGTTGCCATGTCCATGCTTCCCTTATCTCTTTCTTCTATCAGGTCATCTGAAAAAATCTTCAGAAACGTATTTCACTTCAATTTATAATTATTTCTAGTCGCCAGTCCATAAAATAAAGTTCAGCAGCCCAACATATATCCAGTGCGAGGCATTCTCAGGCTTTGAAAGCTTGAAATGGCCAGTTTGGAAGTGTCTGTTCCTTTCTCATAGACAGCCCTGACAACTCTTCCGTCCCTCTTGCAGGAAAGTAGGTTTAAGCTGGGTCCTTGTGAAATGTAAATGCATCAGACATTATATTGTTATGTCCACTAAGCTATGCGATCACAGCCTCGTTGTGTTTTGTTTTCTAACAACTCTATCGAATGGTTGTCTTAATTAGGGATAGTAAGGGCTACACTAAAAAGACTAAAATGACTTTGCCTCTTGACGAATGCATGGCATTTCTTCTGAAATTAGATTTGAATAGATATTGCCCAAAACTTTCACTGGGAGTTCAAAAATTACTTTGAACTTGTTCTTGAAACATAACCCCTTCAAGCTTAAATCTGAAGTAAGTTGACCAATCTGTAAGCAATAATTAAGGACTGAATGAAAACATTTCAAAATTCATTCACTTAAAAGAGATCTACTTTGTAGCTGTGCATCACATGCTACAAATGATGTCAAATTTATCAAAATAATGAATATACGCAGAGTAAACTTTATTAAAAATCACTCCATGTCATTAGCTAAACCCTGTATTATTATTATTATTATTATTATTATTATTATTATTATTATTATTATTAT
>CABHPR010138329.1:6130-27562 GCA_902168415.1 Peromyscus melanophrys
AGAAAGAAAGAAAGAAAGAAAGAAAGAAAGAAAGAAAGAAAGAAAGAAAGAAAGAAAGAAAGAAAATTACTTACATGGTATTGTGAAAGACATATTTGAGTTTTTTGTTAAGAAATGGTTTTGGGAGGTTCTTTGGATGACCACCAAGGGGAAACTAGATGGTCTGTAGAGAATTAGGAAGAAAAGAAAAAGATTGATAAGAAGGAGAAAGAGGAGGTGGGGGATGGAGAGGAAGAGGAGGACCAGAAGGAAAGAGAAAAGGCTGGGAAACAAAGTAATCAACAGGTCATTTAAAGCATAGGAAGTAGCGATTGCAATTGGCATTCAATCAGGGAAATAATGTAAAACTGAATTTGTTTTTTATTAAAACCAAATTTAATATTCTTAAATTTGTTCCTGTTCTTTTTTCAGACTATTTTTGCATTACACATAGTTCTCATCTCTCACAAACTAATAATTCTAAATTTATAAATTTAAGTATTTTCCTGTGAAGTCTTCATTTTAATTACATCTTCCATACACATCATCATCATCATCATCATCATCATCATCATCATCATCATCGTCAATATTACTGTTATCCTTGTTGGTGTACTGTGTAGCAAACACAGAGTATCACATGAGTGGTCAAGAACTCTATCAGTAAGTTACATCTCCAGCACCTTTAAATCTTACTTTGTGAAATAAATTTTTCTGGAGATTGATGACTTATAGATCATGAGGCCTTTCCAAAAAATTACCAGTATATTCAGTTCTGATGGATCCAATGCTCTTTTGTGGTCTCCATATGGGCACAGTTATTACTGTCTATCCCTGTCAACTTAAACAACAACAAAAAAATCAATGAATAAAATGTTTTTCTAATTTAAGAGAGAATCTGATGCCTTATTAATGATAGATACTTCATTCAGTCAACAACAGCAAATTTCATTTGTTTATTTATTTGTTTGTTTATTTATTTGTTTTGTCTTTTGAGACAGGGTTTCTTTGTATAGTTTTGGTGCCTATCCTGGATATCGCTCTGTAGACCAGACTGGCCTCGAACTCACAGAGATCCACCTTGCTTTGCCTCCTGAATGCTGGGCTTAAAGGCGTGTGCCACCACCACCAGGCCGAGGATGTCATTTAAAATAAATGGCAAAAACTCTCCCTGACCCCTGCTTCCACGCCTACCCCAAAAGAAACAGTCTAGACAAGAAGCCATTGAACAGAACTCTTTAAAAATGTGAAAGGGATACTGAAGTGCAGCTCTGACAGGGTTGGGAGGTGTAATCAGTTTTCTCTCTGGGGCTGGCCAATGGGAGCTTAATTGTGCTGTCGTGCGTATAGGGACAACACAAACAACTTGATATTTTGCTCTTCCTTTTTTCTGTTTTCTTTTCTTTTCTTTTTTTTATTTTCTTTGAGGGAAGTCACATGGGATGGGTTTAGACCTGGGAAGACAAGGATGTGAATGTGATCAGGGTGCATTATGAGAAACTCCCAAAAAATCAATAAAAATATGTTGGGGGAAAAACACAATTTAATAGCAAGTGTATTCTGATTTTATAGTGAAGTCATCCAAAAATTAATAAACATATTACTCATTATCTAATTATTGAGATAGTCTTACATTATATTGTGACAAGTAAGAAATACTTTGATATATTGTCCTGACATTAAGTAATGTAGTAAAGTTTGTTAAACAGCATTAAATGATGAAGAAGATAAGCATTAGTAATATGGTAACCCATATACAGTTTTGTATTTTGCAAATTTAGACAATAATAGGAGGATGTTTTTCAGTTTCCAGCAATATTACACCTGTAAACCCAGCGCATTGTGAGTTGGTGGTCAATTCAGTTCTTTGCATCTGAGATGCAGTTTCTACTTCTCACGTCGGTCCAGTGAGACACAACAGATTTACTCACAGATAGGAATGACTAGATAATGTCTCAGGTTCATGACAAGCAGGCCACCCAAATCCTAGGATAGTTGCCCACCATGGATGGAGTTACACCGTAGCTAGAGAATCTTAGAAAGCAACTCATTCTCTAGAGGTCATGTCCTGCTAAAACCCTATATAACACCAGATTGTTCTAGGACAGCTAGATATAACCTAGTCTCTTCTGCCAGTTTGTCATCTTAAGATGCCGGTGCCAAGTTATTTTAAGACCTACAGAGGAGAAAAGGGGAAGTACTGGGTTTTTCTAAGTATACAGAAGTAATTATCTTGCACACTTACTTAAGAGAGTATGGTAAATAAAATTTACTTGTCCTATACTTTACTCCAAGAGTATTAAACCCTGTATTTGGGCAATTTCAAACTAACTACTTAAAGTTGCTATAAGAAGTCCACTTTTCAAAGGAATTAGAGCTGAAAGTCTTTATGTTTCTGTCTTTTCAGCTATTTTAATGATGTTGTTATTATTTGAAAAGTTCATACAATATATATTCATCATATACACTTCCTATTCTAACTCCTCTCAGATCCTTCGCTATCACTTTACCTACCCAGTGTCATGTTCTGAGGGGGAGGGCAGAGACAGAGAGATGCAGAGACACAGAGAGATTTTATCTATTTAAAAAATCCTGCTAAAAAGTAAAACTTGTCCTACTGTACCATTAAAATTTAAAAAGCTTTGAAAGGATTCTTAAAATCCAGAAGGAAATTATCTGCTCATACACAAGTACAGACAGGCTACACATCTTTAACACATCCACTTTGCGGAACATTGAGGAATGAGAGTCAAAGGGGTATTTTTACTCACAAGGGTTCTTTTTGCCTTCTATTTGTGAAAATGTGTATTTCTGCAGTTAACCAATATAATCTATACTCACTCAGAAACTGCCTTTGCGGCTTGTTCTCTCAGACAATGTGTTGTCTTAAGGTGGGCAGCATAGGCAGGGACAATAAGACTACTTTGAGAAGCAAATATGTCAGTTTGGTAATGTATTTATCTCAGGGCTCTACTTCAGCCTGACTCATCTCAATACAAAAAGACAAGTACGACAGTGTTAATATTATCAACTGCTGACATGCTGAGTCGGCTTTCTCACTCTTAAGGAACTCAGCTGTCTCTTAGAATGGGATGATGCATGTGTGTGCTACTGATAGTTTTCGCTGTAATATACGGTGATTTTTAGCAAAGTGTGAAATAATGAAAAAGACAACAAGCATATGGTATTAAAGTGATTGAAGAGAAATGAGGTCTGATACGGAGGAGTGGCTACAATTCAAGAGATACAATACAGCTTCCAAAAACAAGTCTACATTATTAAATGACAGAGAGATATGTCAGTACTTTCATGCTGTACAATGCAAAGACCTAAGCTTTCCAGCATCATCTTTGAAATCTTTTGGAAAAATTGACTTGAGTTTCAAGAAGATGGCAAATTTTATTTAAAAAAAAATTACACTTGTAAGTATAAATTAAAACCTCCTAATTTTAAACATTTGTTTATTTTCATTTAAGTATATGTGGGAGTGACTCCCTGGGTATCTGTGTACCATACATTTGTCAGTGCCTGGGAAGAACTAAGGAGGGCATCACATCCTTTAGAAATGTAGTTGTGTGGTGGTTTGGATGAGAATGAACCCCTTAGGCTCATTCTTGGTCCTTAGTGAAACTATTTGGGAATGATTGGAAGGTATGGCTTTGTTGGAAGAGATGTGCAAAGTGGGCGGGGTTTGAGGTTTCAAAAGACTCTCCTCACAGTATTCCTAATCTCCTCTCTCCCCTCCCCCTCCTCCTCCCTCTCTCTACTCCCTCTCTCTCTCTCCCCTTCTACTTACAGAGAAAGATATAAGCACTCACCTATGGCTCAGCAACATGCCTGCCTAGGTGCCCCAAATGTTTCCCAGCACGATGACCATGACTCTAACCTTGTGGAACTGAGACCGTTCAAATCCTCTTTATAAACTGTCTTCATAGTGTTTTATCACATTAGTAGAAAAGTAAGTAAGACTGACAGCAACTTTCTGTGAAAGTATAAATGAAAACCTCTTCAATGTAAATATTATTTTTCTTTTATGTGTATATATAAAAGTCTGCATGTGTGCATGTGTACTACATGTATGCCAGTGCCCATGGAGCCAGCAAAAGGCAACAGATCACTTGGAAATGGAGTCACAAAGCAGTGGTGAACTGCTGTGTGGGAGTTGGAAACCAAAGCTGGGTCCTTTCAGAGCATCAAGTACTCTTATACATTTAGGATGTGTTGAAACCATTGGTAAAAATTTTACTAGTAACTATTTGGCATGATTATTCTTAGTAACAGCAGATACTCAGAGATCATACCGCCAACTACATAATTGTAAAAAAATGTACTCTAAGCCTATTTACTTCTGTATAATTACAAAATGAAAACGTAAAAATCAAATAAAATAATTTAATCAGTGAGTCAATCATAAAATTACTGTAAAAAGAAGACTAGTGGAAATACATTTATTACATTTGGTTAAGAAAAAAAGAAATAAAAAGAAAAGGCAAGAATCAAGAAGTGGGAAGAAAACATGAGCACTCATAATAGTTCTTTGTATACAATGAATAATGTTTAATAAAATGTGATCATAAAATGAATGGTTAAATAACAAATACTATGTTTTCATCATAATTCTAGAAATTGAATTCAGAAAAATTAGTACAATTTGTTTCAAAATATACATTACTTCTGTCCGCAAAGCTTAAACATGTCTTACTATTCTTTCTTAAAATTTGTATACTATTTTCAAATTTCAGCTTTGTTTATTATTTTATTCTATTAAAAATGAATTTTATAAAAAAATAATTGTTTTATAAATAAATCCTAACTTACTGTGTTCACTATTTCAGCTGAATTAAACTAACATCAAAAAAATTGAAAGTGAATGCATAATAAGTCTATTTCAGAAAGAAAATTGCTATATCTGAATTTTATTTTGTATGATAGATATTTGCATTTCAGAAAATCACTGAAAATCATAAATGTCTTCAATTGATATAATGCTGATATATAAATATATTTGTGTCAAAATCAAGTGAATATTGGCACAACATTTTATTCTTGAAGGACCAACTGAATCTCAACATGGGAAATGGAGACAGACACATGAAATATTAACTCAAGTGGAAAACCTCTTGGCAATATGTAGCCTCTAAGAAAGGGAGATTCAGTTTTCTTTAAGAATGTGGTAAATCTGCTCATGCCAGGGGGTCACTTAAGCAGATCAAGCTACACAACTGTCTCCCTGTACAGAGGGCCTAGTGCAAGCCCACTACCTATGATGGGACACCTAGCACAGCTTTGAGGCAGGGGGAGGAACTTGGACCTGCCTCTACTAAATGTACCTCCCCATTCCCTCGTACCTTCTTGAAGGAGGGAATCAGGGGTGGGTTAGGACAGGGGGGTTGGAGGGAAGGGAGGAGGGAAGAGGGGGATCTTTGATTGGTATGTAAAATGAATGAAAAAGTTTTCTTAATAAAAAGTTTTAAAAAAGAATGTGGTAAGTCAACCATATTCCATTGAGAGTCCATATATCCAAGAACATATGGGAAGAACAAATTGGATTTTATGCATGAAAAAAATTGGATGGTAGGGACGGAGAACATGTATTGGAGGAGTTGAGGGAGAGAAGAATACGATCAAAACACATTGTACCAAATTCTCAAACAACTAAAAAAATTTAAATATTTATAACCTCCCCAGAAGATTTCTTGAATTCTAAGGACACCAATTCATAAAATAAGTAACTCAAAAGCAAAGTGAACATACAATTAGAGATTTTTTTCTATTTTATCTCTTTTTAAAAATGTTTTTAATTGAAAGACACTTACTTACATTACTTTGCTCCCCTCTCTTTCTTCCCATCAAAATCTCCCAAGTGTTCACTCTCAAACTCCTTCCATGTCACTCCCAATTCTTAAGTTGATAGCCTATTTTTCTCTACTATTATCACATACATAGATATGTGTGCATGTGTGTTCATATATGCATAAATATATATGAATTCAACCTGCTAAGTCTGCTTGTGTTCTTGGTATGTATGTGGTTTCTAGTCATTAGAAAACCAATAGGGAATTATCTGGGAAAATCTAATTCTCCAAGCAGTCTGGAAACACCTTGGAAGACAGAGTGGAAAGATTGTAAATGTCAGATTATAAGGAAGTCTACTACAGGTGAAACATTCTCATTTGTATGGAAATGCCTGCATGCACAAGACCAAAGCAATGGCAATCTCAATGGACATGTCAACATGGGAAAGCCATAATTTTGTGGGCTACCACCCCTATACAAACTAATATGTCTTTTAAAAACAATTATACATTTATGTATGTATTTTATGGGGACAAAAAGATCGGTAGCATTGAACATGTTCCAGGATGGAGGTCAGGGGACAAATTGCAGGAACTGGTTCATTTCTTCTACTTCATGGTTTCCATGCATCTTAAATGACCTAACCCTCTCACTAACCCTAGTTACTTATTTATAAGGGTACAGCTGATAGGAATGTAAGGAGCTAAATCCATAAGTCTCACAACCATGACTGCTTAAACATGAGATGAAAAAGGACAACAATAGACATGCTGACATGGATTGGGGGAAAGCCCAGAGTCTCCAACCATGCACAGAATCATGGGCTTCTAAGGAATACTGAAACCCAGAGAAATAATATTCTCCAGGATGGAGCATTTCAATTGATTATCTAATACCAAATGACCAGACATGAGAATATGACCAGACATGAGAATATGCAGAAAGTAACTTTATACAAATAGAGCTGGCTGTGTTCACGTACTTAGGAATATATATACGTGTGTGTGTGTGTGTGTGTGTGTGTGTGTGTGTGTGTGATAACAATTAACTAAAAGAAGATGAATTTGAAAGAGAGCAAGGAGAGATACATGATAGAAATTGGAGGGAAAAAAGGAAAGAGGTAAATAGTGTAATTATATAATTACAATATAATTTAAAGAATAAAAGAAGTAGTTTTTTCCTTTGGCAATTCTATTTCATAAATTTTATTTATTTATTTTACATCCCTACAGCAGTTTTCCCTCCCTCCTCTCCTCCCATTCCCTCCCCCCGACCTTCTCTCTGATTCACCCCTCAATATATTCCTCCTCTGTTTGTGTTCAGAAAGGGACAGGCCTCCCATGGGTATCAACAAAGCATAAGAATAATAACCCCCCCATTGGATTTAGGCTAGTCAAGGAGATCCAGCATGAGGAACAGGTTGCCACAAGCCAGCCAAAGCACCAGGGATGGCTTTTGCTCCCATTGTTAGGAGTACCACAAATAGACCAATCTACACATGTAGGTGACTTAGGTCGTTCCCATGCAAGGTCCATGGCTGCTGGTTCAGACTCTCTGAGTTCTTATGAGCCAGGTAAGTTGTTTTTGTGGGTTTTCCTTTGATGTCCTTGACCTGTGGGTTTTCTTGTGATGACCTTGATCCCCCTGACTCTACAATCCTTCTTGCCTCTTTTCAGCAGGATTCCCTGAACTCAGTCTAATGTTTGTCTGTGGACCTCTGCATCTGTTTCCATCAGTTACTGGATATAGGCTCTCTGATAACAATTGGGGTAGTCACCAGTCTGGTCACAGGAGATGGCCAGTTCAGGTTACATATCCAATATTGCTAGTAGACTTAGCTCGAGTCATCCTTGTAATTTGTAGGAGTTTTCCTTGCATCAGGTTTCTACCTCACCCTGAAATGCCTCCTGTTGTTTTATTTTTTAAATGGTCTTTTAATAAAAAATCCAGAACCAGATATTGGGATGAAAGCTGAAAGATCAGAGAAGCAGAGCAGCCAGCCACTAGTTCTTACCTCTGCAAAATCCTCAGCCTAAAGAGAGTGATTTCCTGTTTTCTCATACCTTATATACCTCTCTCTGCCCAGACATCACTTCCTGGGATTAAAGGTGTGCTTCCAAGTACTGAGATTAAAGTTGTGTGTCACCACTGCCTGGCTCTGTTTCCAGTGTAGCCTTCAACTCACAGAGATCCAGACAGATCTCTGCCTCCTGACTGATAGGATTAAAGTATGTGCCTGGCCTCTATGTCTAATATTAAAGTATGTGCCTGGTCTCTATGTCTGGCTTTGTCCTCTGATCCTCAGGCAAGTTTATTAGGGAACACAATATATCACCACAACTTCCCACATTTCCAATCATCTCTTTTAGTACTCTCCTCCTCCACCCACCTCCCAACCCATCCTGCAAGTTCCCATCCCTACCCACCCCCAGTCCATCCATTAGATCTCTTCTATTTCCCCTTCCCAGGGAGGAACATTCATCTTGCCTAAGGTCCTCTTTGTTACCTAGCCTCTATGGTTTGTAACAGGGTTGTCATTTACATTACAGCTAATATCCACTTATGAGTGGGTATATACCATGTTTGTCTTTCTGAGGCTGGGTTACCTCACTCAAGAAGACTTTTTCTGAAAATCATTTTTTAAAAAATTAAATATGTAAGTTACTGATTTGGATTCAGTCCTCATGAGCTTTCTTTTCACTTTCATGATAGCATGTGTAAGAAATAGTCCTACACATGGAAGAGCCTCCCAATTTGTTATTTATTGTCATGTGGTCAGCACTGAAATATATATATATGTGTATATATATATATATTTGTATGTATGCATATATATTTATATGTGTATCACAATATTTTAAAAATATGTCATGAATTTGAGAAAGAGAAAGAGAGGTATATGGATTAGATTGGAGGAGAAAAAGAGAATGGGGAAATTATAAAATTATACAGTCAGTTCAAATGATAAAGACATTATAAAGAAGTTAAATGTCGCCGGGCGGTGGTGGCGCACGCCTTTAATCCCAGCACTCGGGAGGCAGAGCCAGGCGGATCTCTGTGAGTTCGAGGCCAGCCTGGGCTACCAAGTGAGTTCCAGGAAAGGCGCAAAGCTACACAGAGAAACCCTGTCTCGAAAAACCAAAAAAAAAAGTTAAATGTCCCTCTAAATTTCATTCTGGCCTTACTACTCAAACCTCTAACAGTAGAGACCATCATGCCAACATGAATTTAATTTTTCCTTAACCTTACCAATATGTGCGAACACTGGCCAGAAATAAAGTAAAGTCTGAAATTGATTAATTGGTGATGTTTCAAAAATAGTTTATATGTTTTAATATGCCACTAGAAAATAAGGATATATCATTTTCAAAGCAAAAAAAAGTCTGGTAATCTGAAATTCATAGAAAACAAGAGACACTTCAGTAAAATCTAAGCCCCACACTGGTCAGGGTGGTAGTGTTAAGGTAAAGTTTTCTTGCTTCACAATTTTACACAAAATAGACTTAATTTATTAACTGATACATAAAAAGCTAAACTTTGATTATGGATGAATAAACATGCAGGTTTTACACTCCCATTTCAATGATTCTTTGGGAATTAGTTAAATGCCACTAGAAGAATTCATTTTTTTTGAAGGTGTAGTGTGTGCTGACACATTTCTTTGAAAGACAGTTTTAAGCTATGGTGAGCTAATATGTAAATCTTGAAATCGTTATGATAATTAAGTCTTAATTCACAAGAAGTATTGAATAAATCCAATATTAAAAATTCCAATTTCATACTATATGTACACATATGTATTTATAATTGGCAACTTGAAATATTTGTTTACATGATTTTATATGCAATAACATTGATAAAATTCTGTAGCTTTGGAGAGTAAATAATTTAATAAAATATAAAATATGAAATGTTTGCTTACCATAAATCTAGGGACATTTTAAGGGCTTTTGATTCCATGGACATTAAAGTCCTTCACCCCACCTGCTAGTATAGTCTCATTTTTACTGAATAAAGAGAGATGTTCTTAATTGGTCTCTATTTGTTATTGTATTTCCAAAATAAAACTTAAATATTCCAACCTAGTAAAGAACTGCTCTTCAGGTTATCTTCAGACAAGAACCTTACAAACTTGATACACTACTTTACAACCTATCATTTCACACCAACTGAGTGTGATAATACCTCTCATCATTTGAGGTTAAGAGAGCTTGAATATTCCCAAAAGGTTGGAATTCAGATGCAGAAGCCTGACTCTAGACGTGTAGGAACAGCATCTCTCCAAAGAAAATCGACCTGTTTTATTAGTTCCATAAAAAAGCAATGCTGTTTTCATCATACACTTTTGCAGATTCATTGAATAATCACATGCTATTCTTCACTTTAAAGCGTGACTAATGGGTATTATATTAAATCATTTGCCTGGATAAGAACAGAGACAACAGAGCCACTGAATATTAAAGTGATTCAAATATATAGAGGTATTGTTTTGCATATTTAGGCTTTTAGAGCCATATTTTTATTTGCTTTTCTCCCTATTTAAATTATTCATATCACTTTATATCAATGTTGTATTCATACAAACCAAAGATGAACCTAACAACAGAGAAACAGATTTAAAATTCAAAAGTAAATTGTGTCTAGCTAATGAGCCATTCAAAAGACTATAAGTATTCACTTGCATTTTACAACAAATACAAGTAAGATATTTGAAAAAAAAATTTTTTTTTTTGGTTTTTCGAGAGGGTTTCTCTGTGTAGCTTTGCGCCTTTTCCTGGAACTCACTTGGGTAGCCCAGGCTGGCCTTGAACTCACAGAGATCCGCCTGGCTCTGCCTCCCGAGTGCTGGGATTAAAGGCGTGCGCCACCACCGCCCGGCGAGAAAAAAATATTTTTTAGCCAACACTAATTGTACCAAAGTTTCATTTTGTGACATTTCCATAATGTGTATAAGGTAATTTAATCATATTTAACCCCTTTATTTTTCTTTTTTATTCTCCTTTGGCTTCTAACTTTTTCATTTTCCTTATACAGGCCCAAAAGAAACAAGTTTTTTTTTTTCATTTTAATTTCAAGTTTCATTCTCATTTACCAAGAAAACTCTAACACTTAGTGAAAAAAAAAGAGGCCATGAATTTGAAGTTGGAGGGGTATATGTGAGGCTTTGGAGGAGGAAAGGGAAGGGGAATTCTTGCAATTATGGAAGGAAAATTATAAGCAGTTTAGTAGGTGCATGGTTTCAGAGTGTTAACAAAACACTACATAGATATGAAAGAGTACATAGAGTACTATTCTTAAAATCTGAAAATCTGCAATGCAAATAATTCTGATAACTTTTAAAACAACAAACACAGGCAAAATAAGTCACTACATGTTCTCCCTCCTTTTATCAATATTGCAAGGAATAAATGCCTCATATATTACACATCTCCACCTCACATTTTATTCTGGAATTTCTCTTCCTCTCATCTGAGAGCAGACTGTGACTGCATTTTATTTATAAAAATATATTCCATGATAATTTCTGGTATTTATGTTTGTGACAAAGCAAAACGTCCCTTTTTTAGTAATAATTTTTTTAATATTTTAAGTAAATAAACATTTTATACTCAAATTTAGTGTGTTAGTTAAAGGATGCTTTATTTATTCAATATAATTTAAAAATATAAATAGCAAACTTCTAATATCCATCTTACTGCTATTTAATGTAATTTGATTACTTCAATTTCCTATTTTCTGGAGGCAAAAATAAATTGATTTCATTTTTTATAATGTATTCTATACTTCATTAACTTATTTTATTACTTCAAATATGTTATGTTAAATTATTAATATGGGAACATTCATGGTAAATGAATTGAATGTTTTTTACTATAAATGTTTATGAATTTTATAAACTCATTCATATATAATATATACATACATTTTTATATAATATATATTTCTATTCAACCATTAATATAAATATTAATGGGTAAATATAAGTTAATAATATATATTAATTAATATATAATAGTTAATAAATGTTATTTCTATTCACCAATTAATATATATTGTTATATATTATTTATCATATAATACAATAACATTAACATATAATATGTGTAGCATATGTTATATTAACATAATATATTATATTAGTATGTAATACATATTAATATGTATTATTAATTGGTGAATGAGAATTGCATATATACTACTCCCAAAATAAATGACAATGGGCAATGGTCTTAAGTTAAAGCTTCAGAAAATTACAGTCCATTTATTTGCAGAAATTTCATGAAACTCCATCTTAAATCATTTTGATATATCATTTGTTATTTTATTTTATTCTCTTGAGAAAATTTGCTATCCTGAATAAACATTCATAAGAGCCATGGTAAATAATATATTGCTTTGTACAATAGCAACTTTATTCTTAATTTTCTGAAATATTTCTCCATCAATATCTAGATTATTATAAAGGATAATAAGCCACAACTCTTCTAGGGCTTTTCTCACAATAAATCAAACACAAGATAATGAATGAACACAACCAGAGAAACTGCACTTTGGAATAAGAGCAACAAGGTTTCTGCTTATTCGGTTTCCTCTCCTATTCTAGAAGAGACAAGAGAATTATTTCTCTCCCTGAAGACAGCTCTTCACAAAAACTTTCAAATGTCAAGTATAATTAAAACAAAATGTTCTTTTTTCTGCCCAAATAAAGAAATATATCTTTCAAACTAACCGTCTCTTGACATTAGCTAACACAAACTGCCTCTCAGTTGAAATAGCATATTTTGTTAAATCTCTTGTTAATTCAGCATGACTCCAACTTGGTATGTGATTTAACTGACATCTCATCACTGCCCAGCAAGACTACCCATAGTTATAATCACAGCATGTTTATAAAGTTCTGAGTATTCAAATAAGAAGAAACTAGATACCCACTGCTAGAAAATGTAAACAATTTGGGAGATAGGATCAACTCAATTTGAAAGGCAAATCCATAAATAATGAGAAGGAAATGTGCATTGTCAGTATTCCAGTGAATTTGTCATTTGGAAGTTGTAGATGCTTTTATATTTTAGAGATGTGGAATTACATTTCTTCAGGTAAGAACACTGAATTATATTACATAGAAAAGTATGTATTTTTTTTATTTTATGATGACTTCTAGAGACATGATGTATATTGATGTAACACAAAATATGTAGAGTATTATAAGAGAATTTTGAAGGAATATGTCTGTACTCAATGATAGTCTGGATATACAATTAAAGGTTTTATTAAAATTTCCAAAGAATATTGTAGCAGGAATCTTAAAAGTTCTTATTAATAAAATCAAACCTGAAGCCAGTTATTGGGGTGAATGCTGGAAGATCAGAGAAGCAGAACAAGCCACAGCTACCTCACCTCGCCAGTTCTTCAGCTGATCCTGTTTCCTCAGATTGGAAGTCTCTGTGTCCTCATCCAGATGGATTTCAGCTGAACTGCTGCTCAAAAGTCTAAAAGCTTAACCAGCCAAAATGCTTCTAGTTTCTGGTCCTCACACCTTATATATCTTTCTGCTTTATGCCATCACTCCCTGGGATTAAAGGCTCGCTTTCTGGGATTAAAGGTGTGAGTCACCACACCTGGCTGTTTCCAATGTGGCCTTGACATCACAGAGATCCAGGGGAATTTCTGCCTCTGGAATGCTAGGATTAAAGGCGTATGCTACCACTGCCTAACCTCTAAGTTTACTATTGTGGCTGTCCTGTTCTCTGACCCCAGATAAGTTTATTAGCGTGCACAATATTTTGGGGAACACAATACCACCACAGAATATTTTATAAGTATGAATAAGTCAATGTATTTTTATGAGTATTTTGTCACTTTTGTCATATACAATGGTGGAAAAGCTCTAACAAGCAGCTGGCCCTAAGTCTCTTAGGTTAGAAAGTCCCCAGAAGTACTCGTACTGATAGACGATGCACAGACATAGCGAATGGCAAAAAGACCTCCTGATGATATTTGCTACAGATGTTGTGATATCTGTGAGTGTTGTGGCTTCATGGTTTTATATCAGTGGGTTCTGATTATGATCTGTATTCCCAAAGCTTTATAATCTGAAAATACATTTTACAGTGCTGGAGGAGAGTCTCTTGAAGGAATGCATATTGGCCAAGGTTTAGCTGCTTTTTCACATTTTAATTTGTTCATTTTTCAATTAAAATACAATTACGTTTCTCCTTCCCTTTTTCCCCCTCCAACCATCCCCATACACCATTTGCTTTCTTTCACATTTGTGGCCACTCTTTCTTTACTGGTTGTTGCACACAGAGAGACACTTAAATATCTAAAGACAACCCTCTCAGTCCATACTTGTGTGTCTATAATTTCAGGGCTGACCTCTTAATATTGGCCTCCTGAGTGGTGTGCGCTTATCCCGAGAAGACTGGCTCTTTGTTCTCCGTATTCCTCAGTTGCCTGCACTTCATTGATTAGGTTTGAGGCCCCATGAAATTTCCCCTTTCCATGTTACCATGTCTATCGCTATTGTACTTGTGCAGGCACTGTATGGTTTAAACACTCTCAACTTTTTTTTTTCAGCCAATATTCTATATGACTTTCTCCAATTTCCAATTTCTGTAAAAGCTTAACTCTTCTTCAAGGTTGAAATCATTTGTTACTTCATAAATAAAATATTTCCTAATCCTAAGGAGAAAAATAAGTTTTTTTTCTTACTTTCCAAGGAACATTGTGATAGTTATATTCCTTATCATATTTGCTTAAAGTAGGATGAGTATACACCTAAATTATAAAATCATTTACAGGTTTTCAAGGTCAAAAACATTTTCATTTTTTAAAACAGCCCCACAGAAGAGAGGGAAGAAGGATTATATGAGCCACAGGGGTCAGGACACCAGAAAAATACAGCCCACAAAATCAACTAAACAGAGTTCATAGGGGAATCACAGAGACTGAATCAAACAAACATGGACCTGTATGGGTCTGACCTAAGTCCTCTGCATATACCTATGGTTGTGTAGCTTGGTGTTCTTGTAGGACTCCCAGCAGTGGGAGTGGAGGGGGGTCTCTGACTTTTTCCCTGTGCTTGGGACTCTTTTCCTTCTACTGGGTTGCTTTGTCCAGCCTTTATATAGGGTTTGTGCCCAGTTTTATTGTATCTTGTTAGGTCATGTTCAGAAGATATCCCTGCGGGTGGGGTGGGGTCTGCTCTTTTTTTTTTAAGGAAAACAGAGGAGGAGTTGATCTGGGGGAGAGAAGACTGAGAGGATTAGAGGGAGGGATTAGGAGGATTAGGAGGAAGGACTGAGAGGACTAGAGGGAGGGAAACTGTGATGTATGAGAGAAGAAAGTTACAAAAAAGAAAAAAAAGCCTAACATCTAATATCTAAAGACTGATACAAATTTTGCATTAAGTGAAAACATCCTGCATACTACTGAAATAAATCCATATAGTTCTAAGTACGGAGAAGACCATCTATATTGCAAGTATGATCGCTTATATTGTTCTCAAGACTGATGGCCCTTTTTGCCAAGAGCAAATTAAACAACAGTGTGAAAATTCATGTTGATCCTGTAATGGCATAATTCTACAAATTATATCCCCTTCAGAGAGGAATGATTAGGCAAACCTCTTCCTAGACCTCAGAAATAGGTCAATAGTTCTCATGTCATAATTGTGAACTCTTTGAGAACTGTATGGTACTAAAATAGCCCCCAAAAGTAGTAAAACTGCTTTTTCAAAAATTTTTTTAGGTCAAAAAATATAAACAAGTAGGAGGCCACTTATGTTCTCACCCCTACCACTACAAAGTTTGACATTTTCTGGATTAATAGCTAGCAGGTAGTTTCAGAACTTTGGATAGATACACACTTGGTACATTTTGTCTTATTGTTAACATTTATTTGGGAAAACACTATATGTGAATATATATGGTAATAGTTTTTCATATTTTATTTCAATTATTTATAATAATTTTATAGTTTAAATTTGTAGACAATAAAATTGATATTTATCAACTTTAAGATCTCCATTTAGACTCTTCTAAAGTCTGCCGATTTGAAAGCCTCCATGTTTAATCCATTCTGTACATTTTATCTTGAATGAAAGTTATTCATGATTATAAAATATTAATCGTTGTTTTGCTAAAACTATGCAATTCTGCCAGTGGGCTTGAAGAAAACATCCCATCTGCCATCAGTATTTCCACAAGCATAATATTTAAAAGTGGCTAAGTTATCCAGTGTAAACAATATTGATACATAATGTAAAAAATAAATAATTAGTTTAAATTTATAAATCCTTCCTATTTCAACATTAGGATAATTGATAAATATTAATATATTCCCTCTTATAGAATTCACTTGATTGACATGTTCCTTTGGCATTTTTATGAATATGATCACAGATATTATAACAATATGAGAAGTCCAGTCTCTGAATAAAAACTTGAATGTAATTTTTCATGTCTGTGACTGTGAGAGTTTTTTGAACACAGTCATGGAGGGCCCTGTCTTTCCCACACTTACCATGGTACACAGCAGCGCACTGGGGCCTCTGCTGGAAGTTGCACTCAAGGACACAGACTTTATGACATGTTCTCTCTCACATGTTTGTGCTCTGTGATGGTTAATCTGGATTGTTAACTAAATGAGATTTTGAATTACAATCCCGTGTGTAAGTGTCTGTGAGGGCATTTTCAGAGAGGTTTAACTGAGCGTGGAAAACCCAATCTGAGTGTGGTGGGCACCATCCCAATGGTTGGGGTCTTGGGCTGAGTAAAGAAGGTAAGAGCAGCCGCCGAGCACTTGCATTCTCTCTGTGTGTTTCTGACTTTAGATGCACTGTGACAGCTGTCTTAGGTTTCTGACGTCATACATACCATGCTATGATCAACTGTAGCCTTGAGCCATTAGCCAAAATTAACCCTTCATTCTCTAAGTGACCTTTGTCATGTATTTGATTTAGAAAAGTGATGAGTATTTCGTCTCAAACTACTCACCTTTACTCTTTTTTTTTCAGAGAGAGAGAGAGAGAGAGATTTTCTATTCATTTTACATACCAACCACAGATCCCCTGTTCTCCCTCCTCCTGCCCTCTCAACCCAAGCCTCATTACCACCTCCTCCAAGGCAAGGTCTCCCATGGGGAGTCAACAGAGCCTGGTACATTCAGTTGAGGCAGGTCCAAGCTTCACCTCCCTGCATCAAGACTGCATAAAACGTCCCACCATAGGTACTAGGCTCCAAAAAGCTGGCTCATACACTAGGGACAGGTCCAGATCCCACTGCCAGGGGGCCCCTAAACAGTTCAAACTAAACCACTGTCTCGCTTATCCAGAGGGACTAGTCTAGTACCATGGGGGCTCCTCAGCTATTGGTCCACAGTTCATGTGTTTCCACTAGTTTGGCTAGTTGTCTCTGTACTTTTTCCAATCATGGTCTCCATATCTCTTGCTCACAGCATCCCTCCTCTCTCTCATCGACTGGGCTCCTGGAGCTCTGTCTGGGACCCCGCTGTAGATCTCTGCATCTTCTTCCATCAGGGATGACTGAATACCCTAACTGTCACCTTTACTCTTAATTATCCTTTAGGCAGCGATTTCCCTTAGGTGTCTCTGCAGAGTGAAAAAGGAGTCACATTTATCAGTCTGACTCAAAGGCACTATTTAATCCTCACTCCTCCTCACTCTTCTATCAGTGTTTCAGGCCACAAGCCTTTGGCTCAGGACTCCCTCAAGAGTAGCATCAATTACTACTTTAGCCTTGAGACTTTTTTCACTGCTATAGTCTCCTATGGTTGCTAGACACAAAGAGGATATCCCTCCCTAATATCTGACTTGGCAGATTTTCATTATTTTACTGTTATTTAGCAATAGATAACAACATGGAATCTGGGAGACAAATCAAAGAAGTAAAAGAATCAATGTGTTTTAAAATTTATTAACTATTCCATAAATTATGAAATTTTTTATTATAATCATATTACATGTGTAGCATGAGTCTTAAAGAGTCTTATTAATAAAATCAAACCTGAGGCCAGTTATTGGGGTGAACACTGGAAGGTCAGAGAGACAGAATAAGCCACAGCTATCTCACCTCACTGGATCCTCAGCTGGTCTTGCTTCCTCAGACTGGAGGCCTCTGCGTCCTCATCCAGGATGGGTCTCAGCTGAACTGCTGTTAGAAGCCTGAAAGCTTAACCAGGCCAAATGCTTCTCCAGGCCAAATGCCTCTCCAGGGCAAATGCCTCTAGTTTCTGGTCCTCACGCCTTATATACCTTTCTGCTTTCTACCACCACTCCCTGGGATTGAAGGCGTGCTTTCTGGGATTAAAGGTGTGGGTCACCACGCCTGGCCATTTCCAATGTGACCTTGAACTCACAGAGATCCAGAGGGATTTCTGTCTCTGGAATGCTAGGATTAAAGGTGTATCCCACCACTGCCTAACCTCTATGTTAATATTGTGGCTGTCCTGTTCTCTGACCCCAGATAAGTTTATTAGCATACACAATATTTTGGGGAACACGATACCCCCACATACATGCCTTTAGATGTTTTCAAAAAGTACACACAATAGCAGTGTTTCTTAGCATACAAACATTAAACTCTTTAAGAATTTTTATTTTGATTGAATAAAATGACAAAGACAATTTTCACTAATTACATGTTTATATTTGTACTGATTTATACATATATTTATTAGTAGTCTCATTTTAAGTGTCTGTCCAATAAAACTATATTAAGATATGTGTATTAATCTATCAGGATGGTTAGCAGTTAATAAGGAATTCCTACAATTCATAAAGGAATATTTTTATTACAAATAAGAGATTTCATGGTGCAAAGTGCTAGTCTGAGTTGTCTTAGCAGGGGTACTTTGCTGACCCTATTCACCTCTGAACATCCTAGTATATGCCAGATAATGACAGAAAATGACTGCTCCTATTTTCTCCATTCCTGCAAGTATAGAACCCCATTGAGTGCCCACAGTGCTTAGCAAGAACACTTGACCTCCTTCTAGTGTGTTAGGAATAGTGTGGGAACTGAAGGACATCATTAGCACAGCCCCAAAGGGAATCACCAAGAAGAGAGAGCCCAGAACATAAAGGGAACTTAAACTAAACAATTTGCTTTGGTCTAACAATTCAAATACTAAATACTTTCTGTCTTTGGATTCAGCATTAGCATTCACAAATATATTTAGTAAATCTCACAAAAGCCATACATTGTCTACTCATAAATACCTACAGAAATACACACTCATGGACAGACATATGCACACACATGGACAAAAACACAAAAGCACATGCATAAATAAATACATGCACACACACGCACACACACACATTTAAATATCAGTCTTGTTTGCATCAGAAAACTGGTTATAATAATACAATTAAATTATCAAAAATTATGGTGATTCGTTTTTGGAATTTAAATCCAAGTTTCCCTACTACAAAAACCTATAACCATCTAGGTACTTGCTGGCATTTCATTTGTTACTATCAAAGCACAAAGCATTCATGCTCAAATGAATATTTTATTCCAATAAGGCCCAATTTGATTGTTTTTCTCCAGATCTTAGTATAACCACACATTTAAACACATAAAAAGAGCATTATTTTCAATGAATGTAGAAATTTAAATATAGAAATGCTAATTTTTATTTTTATACTTTTTAAATATCAGATCTGATTTTAGGACATGGATAGCTTGAGTATGATGTATTGAAAAACTCTTAGTTTTTAAAAGTTCTTTATGGAGTTTTGAGCCATTTTATTTTGTGCAACATTGAAAAGATAAAGGCATCGCCCATTATTGGAAAAGTCATAGATTGATAATAATGTGTCCAAAAGCACACATACCTTGAAGTCTGATGCCTTCAGGTTTCAATCCAACTGTGCAATATTGGCCAAAGTATTTTAACCCCCTGTGTTTCCGTTTTCATCATTTCTGCCACAAATACTACCTTCCTACTGAGTGGGAGGCACTGGGTGAAGGGCCATAGTTGGAAAGGCTAGCAGGGCATGGCTTTTGCCCTCAACAAAACTTGTAAATTTTGTTTTCATCAAAGCCATGCATGCCTCAAATATACCTGTGTGGGGTAAAATCAGAAGGAAAAAAAACTATATAGAGATAAGAGTAATAAAAACTTTTGGACATTCATCAGAACTCCATGAAGGAACAGGAGAATGGAATGGAATCACAAAAGTAACATGAGAGGGGAAATAAAAGAAGGGAAGACAGCTGTGTTCCTAATGCCTTTGTTCCTGCTTTCCCTTAGAAGAGCCAGCTCTAAGTTTGCTGGCCTCCCCAACGCTACTGTATTGCAATAAAGCTACTTTTAAGAGCTATACTAATTGAAGTCTGACAAAAAAACCTGCTCATAAGGCAGAAAAGAAATAATGTTTAAAGCTATTGTAAAGAATGGGAAAGTAGAACTCGGATGATTAGTTGGGAGAAAGTAACAATATCACTATAAAAAATTGGACTCCATGTTAAATTACCTAATATGAGTGACATGTACCTGAAAATTTGTTAAAAAATATTACAATTAGATTGTCCCTACACATAAAATGTCTGTCTAGGTTTGTAAAATTATTTTATAATAAATCAATATGCAGGTAGAGTATAATATTATATTCCAAGAATGGTGCTGTTAACATCTAACAATAAAATAGATCCTATTCTCTTTGTTAAATGAGAAGAATACCATAAAAATACACAACACCATTTTGAATAAGGGAAGAGTAATGTCACTTAAATATGTTTCAACAGAAAGCATCAGAAAACTCAAAGAGTAGTTCATAGTAGAACATCAGGGAGGTCAGAGATTGGTCAGGTGGCCCTGTTGGTATATCCATGTTCTTGATGGAGTCTTCTGGTGCCCACTTTCTTTTCATCCTCCTTCTGTACTGTTGTGCTCATCCTGAAGCTATTCTGTCTCACAGACTTCAACAGTTACTGAAGTCTCTGACTTCAAACCTTCAGATTGATCATCCATGGCTAAAAAAGGCATTTTCACATATTTTCATGAGACCTAGGGAAATTCGTTGCTGTATGCTTTCACCACAGCTCCCTTTCTAAATCATAGACCCTAATTTAAGCATGGAGTGAATCTATGGGATAATGGGAATGCTATTCAATTACTGAATTGTTCTAATAAGTCCTAATAGCAAGGATTATGCTGCTTGGCATAGTGTACACAGGAGCTAATTCTGCATTGATAACAATAACCTCTCCCAAGCATTAGTAATCACTATGTAGGAAAGGAAAACAGCCAAACAAAAGTCATGCAAGTTCTATGTAAAGCATATGCTAGGTACAGGTAGTAAGCATTATTATCTATTTCCTCAGTAAGAGAATACAAACTTTCTTCAGGTCAGGAAAGATCTAGACTAGAAATTTCTGAGAATGAGACACTGTTAGTTATATTTGTGTTATGTAACAAATTACTGTATGACAGGATCACTGGAGAGGGCTTATATTCTCACTATAGAGAGAGAAAATCTTAGAGACAATAGATCTTTGTACTCTTGTTTAATGAAACTGGAAATCATTCCTGGAGTTATGACAACTCTTTACTGATGAAGAAGACAAAATAAAGTGTGATTAAGATGGCATTGAAGAGAAGAAACAGTACAGCCTGTGGTTCTCTCTC